>ML685830.1:10852632-10975105 GCA_007922175.1 Pelusios castaneus
CACGAAAGCTCATGCGATTAATAAATCTGTTAGTCTTTAAAAGTGCCACAAGACTCTGTTGTCTTTCTAGAACTAGATAGACAATAAGAGCTTCACAGCAAACACATGCACTTGGCGAAGTTTGAGTAGCATCTGAACTCTGTGGGTCAAAGGGTATCCCTGGTGAATGACACAGCAAACGCAGGGGCCAGAACATTGACTGGATTGGGGCTATGCCATCTGGGTGATTAGAGCTATGCCCATCTTGTGTGACGGAAAGAGCAAAAAGACTAGAAAAGCTGACAAAAGGTAGCAAGGAACACCCAATACAAACCTTGGAGCAAAGAAACTCTCTCTGCTTATGTGCAGGGAAACAAGACTTTGCAGATTCTTCAACACAATCCTGTTTATTTGCAAAGAAATACTTGACTCCTTCATCCATGTTTTCACCTAACAGAAATAACTCAAGGAATCCTGACCTTTGGCTGTTTGGGTCAATCAAGTTAATTGTATCTATGACCCCACAGATACAAACCACAGCCACCTTCCAAATGCTTAGAAAGCCAGTAGAGAGACCTGACTGTTTCTGTACAAATTATCACACACCTAACAAACTAGTTACACAGTAACTCTGGAACACTGAGCAGATGCCAAGACTTACAGAGAGGACCACTGTGAACTAAGGTCAACAAAAATACTACAGCACACAAGACAGCAATACCACAGTTATTCTGCACATCAGGAGCCATTTGACAAGAGAACAGCTAACAAAAACACCCTAAAGACCACTGAAAAGAATTATACAGGCTTGGGCAAGGGAAAAAGTCTTGCGCTTTATTCTTGTTCCCCTCCTACTCTATTTAGCTTGATTACAAATTCCTCAGGAGAGCCCTCTGTACCTGTACACCATCTTGCATACTTTGGAGTACTATTTGAATAAGAAAATGGTGACCACAATTAAGCAACTGTGAGAGAAGAATATATTAAAAACTCACCGTTCTTGCTCCTGTTGTCTGCTGGAAATAGTCCTGAATACTGTTGGTATCTCGAGTAGTGATGTCAATAAATTCCAGGTGGCCTTCCTTGAAGCGGTATTTGTCGAGAAGCTCCACTGCACTCTGACAATAAGGACAAGTGGGCTTTATAAAAACAGCCACTTTATCAGGTCTGATTTTGCTCTTCACAAACTCCTGAGCCATTTTCAGAACGATGTTTTCTCACACAAAGAGAAATCCCCCAGCCAGCTAGCTAGCTAGCTCGCTCGCTCGCTTCACTGAGCAAAGCTGAGCAGCTGCAACAGTCACTGCTTGAGGTTTTTTGTAAGCTGCAAACTGCCTTCCTTATAGGGCCACTACCCTGTAGGAGGAGTTTTCCCTTACTCATTGCATTTTAAAGAGATAATGTACCAAGCTGCCTTGCATTATTTCAGCAATTCCTTGTTTGCAAGCAGAAGAATGGTTTTAATTTGCCCATCAGTTCTTATTTCTTCATCTTGACTTTACTATGTGAGATTTATGCAAATAGGCTACTCTGCAATGTTGTCTTATTAACTAATGCATGCAACAAGGGTTAAACTTTCAGCCCTGACTCTCCTAAATGGAGTTTCCTGGCTTGCCAGCTACTCATCTACCTCTCTAAAGCTGTGTTTCTCAACCTTTTAGTGCTGGTGACCCCCTTTGGACTTAAAAAGAAAAACTGTGACTTCCCTACTAGAAAAAATTGTGAACTCCTACCTTAAGCTCAGGGCTTCAGCCCTGCAGGGTGTAGAGATTTGGGCTTTAACCCTACAAAGTTTGGGGCTGAAACATTAACTTAGCTTCACAGGGCCCCCTGTGGTGTGGGGTCCCAAGCAATTGCCCTGCTTCCTATCCCCCCCCTCTGCTTGTGACTGCCCCCCCAACCCTCCCACGACTTGAGCCGCAGGTTGAGACACACTCCTGTGAAAGGAAAAAGCAGCAAATCTGTACAGCTTACTGAACTGAGATCCCCTCTTTTGACCACATTTCTCATCCCAGAAGTTAAAATTAAATTATCTTGGGTGTTAAGTTCCAAAGGGATAGCCGTGTTAGTCTAGGTCAGCCAAACAAACTAGGAGTCCTGTGGCACTTTTAAAGACTAACACATTTATTTATCGCATGAACTTTCATGGGAAAAAATCCCACTTCGTCAGATGCTTTGAAGGTGGAGAAGCATCTGATGAGGTGGGATTGTCTCCCACAAAAGCTCTTGCAATAAATAAAGTTGTTAGTCTTTAAAAGTGCTACAGGTTTATCTTGTGTGCACACACACACAGATTCCGTTGTGAAAACCCCTGACTTCCTTTCTATAAGGAAACATGATAGCATTTTCAAAAGTACTTAGGCATCTCAGTCCCAATTTCAGAATGACTTGAACATTTCAGCAGCAAGTGTAATTGATTTTCAATTACTTTCCTGGGTCTGAGGCTCCTAAGTCACCTTAGTACTTCTGGAACTTTTACTGAGGATAATTTCCATAAGCAAAACTTCTCTGATAGAGCTCCAGAATTTCTTTCTGCATGGGTTGCCCTTTCCCAGCCCTTCTGTGCTATTTAGGAAAGCCCTGAGCTGGGGGACTTGAAAAGTGAAATGAAGCAAACAATGTAGGCATTCAAGCACTGGTTGGGGTGACCATTCTTCCCACTTATAAATTTTAAATACTTTGCACTTCTATAGAGCTTTCCTCCTGGGGTTCTCTAAGTGTTGTACCCCACTTTTATAGATGGGGAAACTGAGATACACAGAGGCAAGGGTTCAGGCTTAAAGTCACACACTGAGTCAATGACAGAAAAGAAATCCTAAGTCCCAGTCCTGCGCTTTAACATCTGTTAAACAAAGGCAGTTTGTTGAATACAGCCCAAATCCTGCAAACAGTTATGCAAGTAATTATATATAGAGAAATCCCATTGAAGTAAGTGGGCCTACTCCCAGGGATAAAGTGAAATATGTTTAGCTGGTGGCAGGCTTGGGGCTTAATACAGAAGAACTATACATACAATTATGTCTCTTTAAAGAACAGAAAGGAAACTCTCTCTTCCACCTAGTCAGCCTGGTGACTGATGTGCAGGCTTTAAGGCATCTTCCTTTCATTGAGAATTGCCCTAAAACAATGTATGCACCTGCACAGTTCTCAATACAGGATCCAGGCCTAAGAGCATCTATTTGTTTCTCTAGCTGTGAAGGATTGGGAGGAGTCAGGTGGGAGTCTATACAAACCTTAACTAGGATTTTGGCTGCTGGGTGGTTTGTTAGTTGTTGATGGAAGGTGTGTGTGTGTGCATTAATAGCAGTAATCTGCTTTTATTATTCTACTTTTAAAAACTGTCAACATGACAGGCTAAGGGCCCTAGAACAGGCTAAGGGCCCTGTTTCACTGAATGTTATTATAAAGAAAAACATAGGAGGAAATTAAAAATACAGTTTTAGGAGGCGCAGTGGGAGGTCTGGGCCAGATTCTGAACATCTGGCACACAGAGTTCTTCATCAGAGTAGTCTCACTAAGAGTACTTGTGTAACTGCTCATCAGCAAAATAATGTTCCACAACCTGGCCCACATTAGACACAAAGGCTATGTCTACACTAGAAAAGTTAAGTCGACTTTTGTCAAGTCGACTTTAATAAGGTCGACTGTAAGTCAACTTAAAATCAACCTTATTAAAGTCGAATTAACAAGTGGCAACACTTTAAGTCGACTTAATCCACTGTGTTAAATCGACCTAACTTCCCTTAGGTCGACTTAACAAAGTGGATTTATGCGTCCATCTGGGTTTAGGTCGACCTAACGAGGGGTAGTTATAAAGTTGACTTAAGCTTTCATTAAGTCCACTTAAGGAATTTCTTAAGTCGATCTAATGAAAGCCTAGTGTGGATGTGGCTTAATTTAAGTTGATTTAAGCCCCCTGCCATATGTTCTGCAGAGCGGGAGGCAGACACAGCTTTTGAGGTAAGCAAAGGGGCCCCTACCTGCTCGGGGCCCTAGGTGGTTGCCTACTTCGCTCACCCCAAAAGCCGCCTCTGGAGCCAGCTCCTCACTTTCCATGCAGCCCTACCACAATCAGTGGAAGTGTCTGAATGTGAATGCCCTCAGTGTGAAAGAGGTCAGTTTCTTTGAAGTAAATTTCTGAATTTACTGCCTCCCTCAGCCAGAAACAAACACAGAGCTGTTGGCCGCTGAAGCATGCTGCAAAGCCTGTTTCTCTTCCCAGGCTCTTGTGGAGAGGAAGCTGCACAGAGGGCTGAGATTTGTGACTGACTTGTTTTGTGTGTGTGTGTTTTCTGTTCTGGTTTTGGGTTGGCACTGCATTTATTTTTGTTTGCCTGTAATGCGAAAGGCACCTAGAGCCCCAGCTGGGTACTTTATAACTTTTTGTATAAATCTAAATAAATAAAACAGTGGCTGCTGGATTTCAACAGGCAAAGTCAGTAATTATCTACTTACCACATAAAAGAGTCTTGGCACCGCTGGGGTCAGCTTTCAGTGAATAAAAGCCCTAGCTTTAAATTATGTCAGGATATGACACACACAGACAAGTACCAGGAAATTCAGAGCTGCAGCTGGGTTATGAGAAGTCACACTCTTGATATTTGACACCCACACACATTACAACGATTACAGCTTGTGTTTCCCAATGACAGGGTGTCAGTTTGGTTCGATACTGTGAGTCAGGAATATTTTATGTTTCTAGCCATGATCTGAGTTGTTCCGTTATTCATAATGTGTCACAGGGAAGCGGCAAAGCATAAACCCCTTGCAACATATGGTAGAGATTGGGTTAAAAATTTTTACAGCTGAACAGCAGCTCTTCAAATGATGACTCCTTGACACAGCAACTGCCAGATTGCTCCAGCCAGGGGCGGGGAGGGAGAAGCCTGATTGGGTTGTTATTGCACTAAGGAAAAGCAGATTGAGACTGTAAGGGGAGACAGAGGTTTTGGCTGTTATTGACTTGTTAAATTTAACCTAATCTCCATTCACTCTGCTTGGACAAAGAAGCCTGAGAGCTCTTGATGTATGAAGTTACAGCCCTGATGCTGAATGTGGTATGAAGCCACAAAGCTGGGCGATGGGCTTGGACAGTCATATGAGCTGTAACGGTGAAGTGGAAGCTACATTGCTAAAAAGGCAGGCCTCCATAGGGTTAGAACCTATTACATGAATAATTTGGGAGCATGGGAATAAGAGACCCTGTGTACCCCACAAAATTGTGTGATTGTTTTGTTGTCTGGCACTGACTAGGCTTGGGACAAGTCTATTCTGCATTTCTATGAGTTTTACTCCCCATCATGGCTGTGGGAGACCCACCTGACACCTGCCAAAGGTCACCACAAAGATATTTGCCATTTAATATCCATCTTGTTTCAGTGTTCTCTGTCACACAGTGCTCTCAAGTCTAAGCACTAGCAGCAGAGGCGTCGTTGTCGTCGGGCTGGCAGGGCGCCGGCCTCAGGTAGAAAAGCCTGAGCCCCAAATCTATTTTCCCCAGCAGGCACATGCACACAGCCTGTTTGCAGGGGAGGAGGAACTAGGCTGGGAACGAGCCAGCTGCAGCGTGTAGCGCAGGGAGAGAAGAGGGAACTTTAAATCCTCTCTCCCCTGCTGCACTGGCTCAGCCACGCAGCACTGCAGCTGACTCCCCTCCAGGAGTTAAAGTAAGCTGGGGCCCAGGAACCCAGAAAACTCTGGTGCAAGCAGGCTGCTGCTCAGCTGGGAGCAGCGGCTGCCAGCTGGGCTGGGGAGTTTTCAAATCTCCCACGCTCTCAAAGAGCATGCTCAGGGCGGGAGTGGCCTCCTGGCCAGCCCAACGCCGGATGCCTCTACAGCTCTCCGGCCAGGTAAGCTTCAGGGCCAGGTAGGTGAGTGCTGGGGAGCTGGGACTGGGAAGGCTGGGCGGTCTGGGGAGCTGATGGGGGACGGGCAAGCCGGGGAGCTGATGGGAAACTGGGGGGTTGGGAAACAGGGGACAGGGAGCCAATGGGAAACTGGGGGGTCGGGGAACAGGGACCGGGCGGGCTGCAAAGCTAATGGGGAACTGGGGGGTTGGGGAACGGGAGCTGGTGGTTACCGAGAGGGTCGAGGCATTGCAGCCAGCGAGCCGGAGGCAGAGAGCTGCCGGGCAATGGAGATCGGCAGGCCTGGAGAGTGCCCGAGCCAGAGAGAACTCGGGTTCGGGGTTTCTAAAGGGGACTGGGGGTGTGGGGTGGGTTCCCTTGGGGAGCCTGGCCAGCCCGCCTCCTGCCTGGTCCCAGCATGCAGATGGGAGCCAGGCTATAGCTGCTCACCTCCCCTCCGAGCTTGGGGATGCAAGCAGCCCTTTCTTTCTCTTCTTTCTTTCCTTTTCTTCTCCTTCCTTTTTTCTTTCCTTTTAAAAAACCCCCAACCTTTAAAAATTAATTTTAATTAAAAACCTTTTAAAAAGGTTTTTAAAAAACCTTTCTAAAATTAAATTTCAATTAAAAGTAATTCAAATTCAATTAAAAAAATTAAACCCAATCGATTGTAATTACAATTATTTTAATTATTTTAATTAATTTTTAACTTATTTTTAATTAAATAAACTGGTAGCCCTTCACGGTTTTAAAATCTGTATTTTGGGCCCTCAACCCAAAAGGTTGGGAGCTACTGATTTATAATGCAAAATTTTAAGTGTGTTCATTTGCTTATTCTTTCTTTCTAATGATACTGCTATCTTGGGGGGAAAAAAAGAGTCCTGTGGGGTTTAGGGGTGTGGCCTAGCCAGGGGTGGGGCTAACAGGGGATGGGCTGGGGGCCACAGCCCTGGATCTCTTTTGCTATCCAGCAACACCCCTGACTAGCAGGCACACTGGGCTAACTTAACTCCTGGTGTAACCCCATTGAGGTGAATGGCGTTACCTTAGAGATTTGTTATGGTTATACATCTTTCAGCAAGGGGACCTGCTGAAACCAAGGGTAGGCTACCTAGAAGTCTGTTCTAGATCCACCATGGACATTTAGGCTGGCATTTGAAATAAGTAGCTCCAAGAGGTACAGGTAGGTGCAAACTCTCCTGTCTTTGACCTGTAAACGTTTATTGTGTTTTCCTCATTTCTTGAAGAAAATCATGGGTGTAAGAAACAATAAAAATATAATGAGGTTAGTAAGTGAGAGTAAGAGATAAGACAAAATGTTCAGAGTTAGGTACGTGCATATTTGTGGGCATAAATTTGTTTGTATTTAGTGTATACTTGTAAGTACCCATAATGTGTGCACCAAGGCATCAGTCCTGCACCGACCTAGACATTTGCTTAATTTATGTACCAGGAGGAAATCCTGGCCCTATAGAAGTCCGTGACACTTTTCTCAGAGAACTTTAATCCTGCAACTTTAATACATCTACTCACACAGTGAGATTTTCAGAAGAGCACCCAAGGAGACATGGCACCCAGGGGAGGCACAGAAGGTGGCTGGTGCCGCTGCAGCATCCGGTGTGGCCTAATCAAGAAGGGAAAAGAAAACAAAACCATGAAATTTTTTAAATTGTCTGAGTTTTTGAAATGTAATTGAAACAAACAGACAAACAGAAAATGAAACCATCCATCGAACAAGGATGACTGTGTCCCACAGTCCCACTAAAACACCTCTGACGTCCAGGAAACGCTCACAGGGTGGCAGTTAAGTCAAGGTCCCCCTGGAGTTCAAGGACGAGCATCCAGTTTCAGCAAGTCAAAGTCAAGTCAAAGATGCTTCTGTTTCACATTCTATTAATCCAGTAATTCCCTGAAACAGAAAATATTCTGGCCAAATATATTTCCCAAGGAGAAGCAGCTTTTTAAAGCCACATTTTGGCAGGAATCTCAAATATATGTTTCCCAGAAAGATATGGGGGTAAAATTAGCACCTATAGCGCAGTAATGATCAGCCCTGGTACAGAGTGGGTTTAGGGCCTGGTCTGCACACAGTTATTGCACTGTGTAACGAGGTCAGTTAGGGTGTGATTTTTTTTTAACCAAAATAGTTATAGCAGGATAACCCCACAACTGGGGATGCAATTATATCCGTCAGACTTACTCCTTTAGATTGGTATAGTTGCAGTCACACTAGGGGTTTATACAGCTTTAACTATACCAGTGTAACTAAAACAATACAACTTTTGTGTGTAGACAAATCCTAAGTGACTTGGGAGCCAAAGTCCCATTCAATTGCCACTCAATGAAGTCATAGAATCATAGACTCTTAGGGCTGGAAGGGACCTCATGAGGTCATCTAGTCCAACCCCCTGCTAAAAGCAGGACCACTCCCACTAAATCATCCCAGCCAGGGGTTTGTCTAACCGGACCTTAAATATCTCCAAAGACGGAGATTGCACCACCTCCCTAGGCAACCCATTCCAATGCTTCACCACCCTCTTAGTGAGAAAGTTTTTCCTAATATCCAAGCTTGACCTCCCCAGCTGTAATTTGAAACCATCACTCCTTGTTCTATCCTCTGTTACTACCGAGAACAGCCTAGCTCCCTCTTCTTTGGAGCACCCCTTCAAGTAGTTGAAGGTTGCTATCAAATCCCACCTAAGTCTTCTCTTCTGTAGACTAAATGGGTGCGTCTACATTTAGAAATTAAGTCGACTTAAGCTTGCTTAAATCGACGTAATTTAATCCGCGTCTACACTACACTTTCCTTAAATCGACTTAAGCAAGCTGCTTAAGTCGAATTAAGGAAAATAAAGTCGAGTTAATGAAAATTAAGTCAACTTTATTAAACCTCCTTTTAATTTGACTTTAGGCTTAAGTCGACTTCCTAAAGTCGACTTAAGCCAGTGTAGACCTGGAGTAGCCCTAAGTCGACTTAAAGTTGACATAGGGCTCTCCAGGACTCCCCCACTGCCCTCCCTGCCGGGAGGGGAGGGCACAGGTGGAGCCTGGGATGCCCCCCCACAGGGCAGGGCAGAGCCCTGCCCAGCCTGCCCCTATGCCCTGCCAGGGTCCCTGTCCCCCTTTGCACCATTGTACCCAGGTACAATGGGGCAAAGGCTGAGCCCCCTGGCACTGGGCAAGGGGTGCCCCCACCACCACCGTGGACCTGCCCAAGGTCCCCCTAGCTCCTAGAAGTTGATCTAGGCATCCAGTGTGGATGCTCTAGGTCGACTTTGTAAGTTCCCCCCTAAGTCGACTTTAAATTTAAGTTTGGACATGCTAAGTCGACTTACCTAAGTCGACTTAGCTAAAGTCGACCTAAATTTACAAGTGTAGCATAGCCAATAAGCCTAGTTCCTTCAGTTTCTCCTCGTAAGTCATGTGTCCCAACCCCCTAATCATTTTTGTTGCCCTCCACTGGACTCTTTCTAATTTGTCCACATCCTTTCTGTAGTGGAGAGCCCAAAACTGGACACAGTATTCCAGATGCAGTCTCACCAGTGCCGAATATAGGGGAATACTCACATCCGTCGATCTGCTGGCAACACTCCTACTGATGCAGCCCAATATGCCATTGGCCTTTTTGGCAACAAGAGCACACTGTTGGCTTCCCATAGCCAGCTTCCCGTCCTCCATAACCCTCATGTCCTTTTCTACAGTGCTGCTACTTAGCTGATCGGTCCCCAGCTTGTAGCAGTGCATGGGATTTTTCTATCCTAAGTGCAGGACGTTGCACTTGACCTTGTTGAACCTCATGAGATTTCTTTTGGTCCAGTGTTCCAATTTGTCTAAGTCTCCCTGAATCCTGTCCCTGCCCTCCAGCATGTCTACCATTCCCCCCAGCTTGGTGTCATCCGAGAACTTACTAAGCATGCAAACTATCCCATCAACGAGATCATTAATGAAGATGTTGAACAGAACCGGCCCCAGGACCGATCTCTGGGGCACTCCACTCATTACTAGTTGCCAACTAGATATTGAACCATTAATTCCTTCCCGCTGAGCCCATTGATCTAGCCAGTTTTCTATCCACCTTACATTCCATCATCAAACCCATAGTTCCTTAACTTGCCAATGACAATGCTGTGGGAAACTGTACAAAAAGCCTTGCTAAAGTCAAGGAATATCTTGTCAATGGCTCTTCCCGCATCCACAAATCCAGTCATCTCATCATAGAAGGCAATCAGGGTGGGCAGGCATGATTTGCCCTTGGTGAATCCATGTTGACTGTTCCTGATCACTCCATTTTCCTCCAAGTGTTTCAGGATGGATTCTTTGAGGACCTGCTCCATCATTTTTCTAGGGATTGAGATGAGGCTGACTGGTCTGTAGTTCCCCGGATCCTCCTTTTTCCCTTTCTTGAAGATAGGTACTATATTTGCCTTTTTCCAATCCTCTGGGACCTCCCCTGTTCGCCACGAGTTTTCAAAGATAATGGCCAGTGGCTCTGCAATCCCATTGGTCAACTCCCTCAGTACCGTCGGATGCAGTTCATCTGGCCCCATAGACCTGTGCACGTTCAACTTCTTTAAGTAGTCCCTAACCTGACCTTCCATCACTGAGGGCTGGTCTTCTTCTCTCCATTCTGCGTTACCCACTGAAATTGAAATGCAATGGGATTTGTGCTTCTAAATCAAGGAAGCCATTCTGAAAATCCCATCCTCAGTGCATGACATTAAGCAAGTGCTTAAGTGTTTGTACGATTGGGCTCTTAGACCGTATCTGCACCTGGACATGGCTATAAGGTGCTCAGCATATCTGGACTGCATGTATGTGGTAGATATTTGAAAGTATAAGTTAGACACGTTCACATGTGAGGGTTACATAAAAATAACATTGATAACCTGGCACATGTATTTGATCAGTTTGTGTGGGAAGCATGTGCACATACTAGCAGGGCCCTAACCTTATAATTAAATTTAGTTTTTGTTGATTATCACATAAATATAATGGGTGAAATCCTAACCCTATTGAAATCAGTGGAGTTTTGCCATTGATGTCCAAGAGGCCAAGATTTCACCCTATATGCAGAGAAATAAAATCTGGTGAGACCGCACGTGGTCATACATCAAAGACAGAAAGCCATGCAGATTGCTAATACAGGGTGCATCTACACTTGTAAATTAAGTCGATTTAAGCGGGCTTAAGTTGACTTAATTTACTCTGCGTCTACACTACAGTTTCCTTAAGTCGACGTAAGCTGCTGCTTACGTCGACTTAAGGAAATTTTAAAGTCCACTTATTAAGACCTGCTTTTACTTCGACTTACTTGCTAAGTCGACTTTATTAAGTCAACTTAAGCCAATATAGATGCAGAGTAGCCCTAAGTCGACTTAAAGTCGACTTAAAGGGCCCCCAGGGCTCCCCCACTGACCACCATGACAGGGTGCCTGGCACAGCCAGAGCCTGGCGTGCCCACCCACAGGGCAGGACACAGCTCTGCCCACCCTGTTCCTATACCCTGCCCCTGCCCTGCTCAGCCCCCATGTACCTTGGTACAATGGGGAAAATGCTGAGTTCCCTGGCACTTTTAAAGGGGTGCCCCCCCGTCCCACCATGGACCACTCCCAGGTCCAGCTAGCCCCTAGAAGTCGACTTAGGTGTCCAGTGTGGACACTCTAAGTCGATTTGGCAAGGTCAAAGTTGACCTAAATTTACAGTGTAGACATCCTAAGTCGACTTACTTGAACAAGTATAGACATAGCCCCTGAGAGAGAAACATAATTTGCTAACGATCACATATAGGCAAACCCTAAAATATAGTTTTCTATATGCATTAAGGAAAATATATATTTGATATGTTTTCACTGTAAAATTAACTCAAGATAGCGCTTCTTTAGTTACTGAATGCTGATCTTGGCTCAATTATCTCTGTGACTTTGGGTAAATCCCATAACCTCTCCCTGTCTCAGTTTTCTCATCTGTAAAATAATACCTACTTCCCCTCAGAAGTGTCATTGTCTACATCCTAAGTATGTTAACCATCAGTGGAAGGATTTGTGTTAGTCACTCAGAGTAAGAACAGGAGTAGTCGTTTTCCTTCCCACAAGGCCAGCCCTGAAATCTGATTTCCTGGAAGAGGAATGAAGTCATATCATTAGATGAGACGTGCTGTTCATATGAAAAACCTCTGAGTAAAATTCCAGTTCTACTCATGATACCATTTTCCCTGAGAACCTTTGATCCCTTGGAATGTACCAAAGACATGGAGAACAGTTGAAAATAACTCACTGCAGTGCAAAGACTTCCAGGTTAGTGTAAAAAATGATTACAATTAGATGTATCAGTTGTGATTGTATCTAGCATCCCCTAGTGGTGGAAATAAAGAATGTATATTTTAAGGCCGATGTAAAATCTGCTGTGGCACAGCTAACCCCAGTGATGTCTCTGTTGTTAGCAATGTATTACACAAACGTAATTTAAATCTGTTAGCAGCACAGCAAGATGTGCTAAAAGGAATGGCTCCCAAGACAACCAAGGCAATCTGCCCTGAATCACGGACAATGATCCTGTTTACACTAGGAATACACACCATAAAGAAAGAGAACAGGTGTCAGAAGGAGACAGAAGAATGTATGCTGGTCCCATCGCACAGTGAACCCAAGAAGCCTCAAATCCATGGGGGAGACCAGCTGACACTACACAGGTAGAACAGTGGTGTCCTCAGGCTTTCTGGTGCCTGGGGGCCAAATCAAATTTGCCCCCCCCTGGGCCTCATCACAGGGCAGCTCCCTGCACAGCTCCCTGCACAGGGCAGAAGGGATCCCAGCCTCACATCCCCAGCTGCCCCAAGGAGGGGGAATCTTTAGGGGCCAGGCCCCCGGACCTCTTGCTGGGCTGCAGGGGGTAGAAGGGACTCAGCCTGGGCTCCCCAGTTTTGGGGTGCCCCCTGATGCTCTCACCCTCCTAGCACGCGGGCCAGATTGGTGGCAGGGCAGCCACAGATCCAGGTACTGGATAGGAGCCTGTTCAGTGCTGGGGGGGGGGGGGGGGGGGGAGCCAGACTGGCCTTCCCTGACCCTGGCCTGCCCAGAGGGTGGGGTGAGGCAGGCTGGTGTGTAGCTGCTGTTCTCCAGGGCCTCCTCCACCCCGTGCTGACTGGGTCCCCCTCCAGCGCCAGGGGCTGTGGCCACCCCGCTGCTAGTGTGGCCCGTGTGCTTGGAGGGCAGAGGCACCGGGTGGCACCTCCAAACTGGGGAGTCTGGGCCAGAGCTCTTCTAATCCAGCCCTGGTCCAGAGCTGGCCCAGCGTTCCTCCTGCAGCCAGTCACCTGGGGGCTTGCCCCCCCCCACTGCCTCCCCTTTCGCTATGCCACTGAGTCAGAAGAAACAGGAAAAGTTATGCTGGCTTCTCTCCCTACCCCAAAGAGCCCAGAGATAGTAGGTTCTTCCCATCCATGGACAGCAAGTGATACCATGTAGACAGAAGAGGCAGCTGTCCCTGCTCCCATCTTCAGAGCCCCCCAGAAATAGAATTATCCACTCATCAGTTTCCACAGGGGAAATGCAGAGCGAGCTGAACAAAGCAGACGTAAAAGGGCAGCAGATTTGGCCCTTTCCCTGTCTAATGCAATGGGGAACAAGCCTGCAATGGCAGAGAGCTGGATTAGAGTCTGATTTAACAGCAGAAAATATTCTTTACCTCATGAGATAAATTATTAAGGGCTCATTCAGAGAGGTAGCTAAGAACAGTGTAAACAGGGGAGGGGTTGTGGAAAAACAAAGGCATTCCTAAAAGTTTACTTTTTCTCTTGTCCTTTGTAACTTAATAGCATTGCAACTTTTTTTTTTTGCAATGTTCTTTTAGTTTCAGTGATTCATAGAAGAGTCTTATATTTGCTGTAATGCTTTCTAATTCTGTTTTTCTTTTTCTACACATGCATCCAGTTCAGAGGCAGAGAGCTTTTCGTAACCACAGTGTGTGTGGAGCTGCTGAGATGCTACTCTGTGTAACAGCTAATTCCCTGTAAGTAAATGCTGTAGTGAAGCAGCGGAGGGGGAAAATGCTGCTTTAACCTGATTTAGGCCCCAAAATTTCAAAGACTTACACCCATGACATAATTAAGTTTTTGTTAATGGCTAGTACTGTAGGCTTCTGTGTAACATTGGGGCCTTACTCATCAAAATTTCTCAAGAGATACCAATTTTTTAAAGAGGTGTAACTCAGAGCACGCCTAGATCTAGAGAATCTGTGATGATGAAGTACAGGTATAAAGATTTTATCAGCAGAGATTGGTGATTGCTCTACTTACAAAGTGGCAAAGCAGTGTATAAATTACTCAGGTCGCCCAGAGCAAGTGCCAGTAAAACCTACCTACCACAGGATATCATCATGTGTTCAGACAGCATATTTTATAGAAAAAAATGTTTTAATGAGTTTCTAAAACTTGCATTAGTAGTACTCTCTTTTACCTCATTATGTCTGTGAAGCCAGGCTTACGGATGACAATCAATACATAGAAACGATGAATATTTACCCAAGACCGCTTTCCTCTGTATGATAATGCTGTAATTTTGAGGTTTGATCTGGTAATGATTTACAGCCTATGTGCACAACTTGAAATGATTGCAGAAGTGGAATGCCATGGAGAATTGGACCCTGCTTTCTAGCCTTGAAGGATTATGTTGGGTACCATATCCATCATGGGGGTACTGTTTCTGTTGTGTCCTGTACGTCAAACCAATGGGGAAAATGGGAATGATTTCTCAGACACTAAACTCCCCCAAAATGCAGCTTATAAAAATACGTATAAACATACAAGTTCCAAAGGGGTAGCCGTGTTAGTCTAGTTCAGTAAAACAAACAGGGAGTCCTGTGGCACTTGTCTCATCTACATCCTTAGTGTGCACCATGTGTAACTCAAGTACAATATAACACCAAATAACCCTTTATAACAGTAGTACAAAATGGCTTCACTAAAGAAATGCATAACACACAATGCTAGCACACATGCATGCCCCAAGCAAAATATTTTTTGAAAAATTAACAAAACTATAGAAACATCAGTAAAAATACTAAATACAATAAAATGTAACTAATAAATTAAGCATCCTAAACAAAAGCCTCAGAGTCCTATCAAATCCAATAATACACAAACTTTCAATCTTAAAATATAAAAAACCTACTTAATATATATTAATAATCTAAAATAAACACCCCCCCAACAGATAAAATTTTAAAAAATCCCTGCATACAAATAAAACAACACTCTACCCTGCCATCAAAAAACCCTAATTGCTCAAACCCCAGCTAAAATACCTTAAGCCATAATCAGAAAAAAAAATATAAAAATCATTATAATAGCCTGTAACGAAAACACACAAACAAAAAGTTGGAGGTCCACTGCAATTTGAATTGCCTAACTATGATTTTGAGTTCTAGTATAACTTATGGTGCTTGCTTGTCTATTCTGACACCTGCAGCATGACATCTTCTGGTTGTCAGAAACAAATAAAATTGCTAAGTAACCTTGCAGATGTCCCAGTTTCTGCATACCACAGCACATAATAAGACATGTATGCTTGTAGCTGTACATAGGTAATGGCAAGAGGAATAACAAGTTATCTTTGAATGTCTGGAGGTGCATTTTTCCACTGCCAAAGCGTGTATTTTCTCACTGCCCCTCCCATCACCGGATGTTGTTTTAACAACCCCAATTATCATAATAAAAACAAAATATAATCAAAAATAAAAGCCCAAATAATAATAATATATAATTAATAAAATAATTAAATAAAAGCTCTCTATAAAAATATTTTAAAAATTACTTAAATAAAGGGGCTTGCCCCATCAATGCCTGATTCTACAAAAGGTGCTGCTGGGTGGACCAGAAGATCAACTAACTCCCTAGTGGGGCCTCTAAAAAAAGCCGTTCCTATATATAGTTTTCTGAGTGACTGCTTAGCTGTCCAGACTTAGTGAGTATAATATACTGTAGTTAATTTTAGGCTTTGTATTTAAGTAGTATATTTATAAAAAACCTTGCATATTAAACCTTATTGATCTGCAAATTGGGAGTAGTGTATCTCACTAATATACACACTAGTCACTATGGCTATATCTACACTAGAAAAGTTAACTCGACTTTGTTAAGTCGATTTAATAAGGTTGACTTTAAGTCAACTTAAAGTTGACCTCATTAAGTCAACTTAACAAAATCGACTTAATTTTTCTAGAGTAGACATAGCCCCTTGTTGACCTTATTAAGTTGACTTAATGCTTTAAGTTGACTTAATAAGGTCAATTTAGGCACTAATCCCCATCCATGCTGGCTTTAATTCAATTTAAGGAGTCCACTTAAGGCTTAAGTTGACCTAAAATGAGGCATTATTAAGTTGACTTAAGCTTTCCTTAAGTCGACTTAAGGAAATGCTTAAGTCGACTTAATAAAAGCCCAGTGTGGACGTGACTTTTTTAGGTCGACTTAAGCCTCCTTAAGTCGACATAAGTTGCCAGTGTAGACGTACCCTATGCGTCCAATATCAACAGATGCCACCACCGCTTATGTGGAACATATTCACTTATTACCTAGAAATGTGGTGGCATTTTAATAATAGTACCTAAAAATGAAAGTGCTCAAATGTTTGAGAATTAGAGGTCACGTGGCTTATGAATAAATGGATAATTGAGCAATAGATATTTAATGATTATTTAATACAGCAGCACATCATCACTATCATTTTTCAATAAATGTGTTCGATTTACTGGCATCAGTTCATCATATAATTGTTAAATCATCACCATGAAATGTTGGTTATTAAATGTAACACATAGGACATGGCAGGTAAAAGAATAAGGTATGTAACTTACATGCCAGTGAATAATTAGCATATTTTCTTGGCTGACCCATGGGCTTACTAGCTGTGCCCTACGCTGACCTGTTGACCCCAGGATTTGAGTTGGGATCTCATTCTCCAGGAGAACAGGGACAAGATGTTCCAAAGAAGGAACATGTTTTTCTCCTGTTACCACTGTGCTCTGATTCCCTTCTCACAAGTGCAAGGCACAGAATTGTCTATCTTGGAAGCGATGGCCAGTCCTCATTATCATTGTAACACAGGCCCTTTCAGGGGAAGAAATTAGGTGCGCGGCATTCTGGGCGGGAGTATGGGGGAGAAGAGAGGGAGGATATTTTCTGGTGTTTAGATAAGCAAACTACTGGAATAGATATATATTGCATAATTGGCAGATATTTTTAGCACTCAGTATTGAGTGACCATCGCAAAATTCACAAGGCAGTCACACTAGCAGGCTGTGGAGATACTTTTTATTTCATATGCAGCAGTAATATTATAGCTAAAGACAATTAATATTTGGGGATCTTAATTCGAAGCATGGCCTATGTGCAAAGCCTCTGCTATTTCTATAGCAGTTATTTAGAAGCAGCATGCTGGGCTCAGAGGGGATTTAAGTTCCCCCCTAAGTTGACTTTAAATTTACATGTGGACATGCTAAGTCTACTTAAAATTACAAGTGTAGACATAGCCCTTCTGTGGGGATGCCCTGCTCCCACCTCTCTATTCTGTGGCTCTCCCTATTAGCAGCAGGTGGTGTCTGTTGGTCCCTATGTTGAATTTAGCATGGTTTGGAGTTGCTATGGCAGAGAAGATTATATGGGAAGTTTAAAGCAGGGAAATATGGGGCCTCTGAGATGCAATGTGCTTTCTGAGGGTTTTGTTCCACTTTATTACGCACCGTATGTAATTATTTGTACCAGTGCAATGAATGAATATTAAATGCTCCCAGATCAGAATGGCAGTGTTCTACCCACAGTTGGCATATAAGTAAATGGCCACACAGTGGCAAGATAGTGGAGAATCAAACACTGTCAGATTAAACCATATACAGGACAGGAGAAGCCGGAGTGTTGGTGTCTGAAATTAAACTGCAACCTCTCTTTGTTGAGCATCCCTGCTTACGATGGTGCAGAGTCAAGCACGCTGATGGAGCACAATAAATAATAATTTTGTGTGAGATCCCAGCAAGAAGTAGGGGAACGGGTTAACCAGATCACTTCCAGACCTCCAAATAGATTTGGGTTTGATTTGGTCTGGGCCAAAGTTTAGGCCAGTTCTTATTTTCACAAACCTCTTTTGTTGCTCTATAAGGTGCACTAGGAAAAGTAAGCAGCGTTAAGGTTGATGGTTAACTGAAAATTTCCTAGCAATTTGCAACTCTTCTCTTCACATACTCTGATTAAGACTGGGGTATTGGGTTATTGACTTCTATGTAGTTCGTCCTTGATGCCAATGGCATGAAGGCAAAACTGAGCTCTTTAGGTGTAATTTTGCCTTCTATTTCAATTAACAAGAGTTACAAGTAGTTGGTACCTTTCGGGGTAAAGTCCTTTTTTTATGGTAGGAGACTATTAATAAACTTATGTTCTGGTCAACTAAAGTAAATAGCTAGTATCCAGCTTTGCAGTGCCATACACAGTCTGTTATGTAATGATGTCTCTGTGTTACACATGTTGTCCAGCAGGTAGCAGCATCATATTAGTAAACATCATTCATTTATTTTTATTAAAAATATTCAAATGTGTGGCTGGCGTACCACCAATTCATTATCAGTAAAATAATGTAAATGCTTCACTTTATGGGGTCAGCCTCTTGCAAGAACTCGCCAGGTGTTATGTAGTCTTCATGGCCCAGTCAAATATTTCACATCTCACAAGAGAATTAGGAAAAGGAACAACTCACCCACATACAGCTGTGATATTTCTGCCATCAACTACATTACATTAAATGCAGCTGAATAAGGGCCCGATCCAGCATGCATTGACGCCAACAGAAAGGATCTCATTCATTTTAATGGGAATTGGATCAGGCCCTAAATGTTCAAGTTGAACAAGCCACAACTAGAGTTTATTTAGCCCCCTTAGAACTTTCAACAGAGGAAAGAAACAGAAGATAGTATTCCCATTTCCCCCATCCTTACCTCAAGACTAGAAGGCCCAACTTTTAAAAATGTGTGTAAGTGACTGAGAGAGAGAGAGAGGGGATGACAAAGGGATAGCAGAAATTTGTTCCAGGGAAGCAGGGGATTCATAGATATTAAGGTCAGAAAGGAGCAACATGATCTTCTAGTCTGACATCCTCTACATAATGCAGGCCACAGAATCTCCTGCCCACTCCTGCAGTAGATACCTAACTGACAATTGAGTCACTGAAGTCCCCAAATCATGGTTTAAAAACTTCAAGGTACAGAGAAACCACCACCAAGTCACCCATGCTCACTCTACAGAGAAGGGTGAAAAACCTGCCAATCTGCCCTGAGGGAAAATCCCCTCCTGGTGATCAGCTAATCCCTGAGCAATGTAGGTACCCATAGATACCTTCTGAGAGGATTTCCCAGCTGGGAACAGTGGGATCAGGTTGTACTGGATATAAGAGGGTTCATGAATTCTGAGGGACCACTGTAATAATTTGGTCTGCCCTCCTTCATAACCAGGTGCTGGCTGTTTGATGAAAGTGGCTTAGTCAGAAGGTTTGGCAGCCTGGAAGAAGCGGTCAGAAGGGCTGGTTAGTAACTGGAGTGTGTGAGTACAGGGGGCTGGGGCATTAGAGATCTTTATTACTTAGAAACTGGGAGATTCTTGTTAGGGCCAAGTGCTGGGAGGGCCTGTGAAGCAGGTTAGCAGACAAGAATTCTCTCACAGGATCCATGCCCCACACCTCTTTCTTGGGGAGGAAAAGATGGGCTTCCTGGTGCTCCACTTCAGCAGCAGCACCTACTTACACGAAGTGTAATTAAATGTGGGCTAGGGCTCAGCAGAGGGTGCTGTGCTTCAATGAGAGGTGATGAGCCTATTGGAGGGGCTGGGGTGCGGGCAGCTAGCGGAGCTTTGAGAACAGCATAGAGACAACACAGTGGCCATGATGGGTCCAAACACATCCCCTTCTCTGCGGCACGTATCCTTAAAATGCGTGTGCCCATAACTTTAAAGGGTGACCTGCAAAAGTGTGTGCCTTTCATTGCTTCTTTACAATCTGTAAAGAAGGAATGAGTTTTCTTAACATTACTTTCTGCTTGGTTTCTTGCTGTTAGGTCCTGTTGTGCTGGAATTAGGAGTGCTGGGGATGTTACAGCACTCCTTGACCCTCTCTAGTAATAATAAACACCAAATGCATGGTTTCCATAATCTCTGCCGCAAAAGCTGGCTGCTCCAGACACTTTTGGTGGTGCCTTCTAATATAGTGCCCCCTCTGCAGCAGAAAGCTGCCGCCACAGGGGATATCGGCAGCAGTTTCTGAAATGGGCAGCAGCATGCCACCAACATGATCCATGCTACCGAGGGTTTCTTTCGGTGGTGGACTGGGGCGACACACTCAGCCACAGTGCAGTGACACACTTTTCTGTTGCCACACAGCAGTGCCGTGTCACGGAGAGCCGGCAGCTGCCTTCCAGAGCTGGAGCATGGCAGCTGCTTCCCAGCAGTGGGTCTGGATTTGGCGGCGCGGGGGCTCGTGTGTCCTGTAGGGTCATGCCACCAAGCATGTCTCGACCCACAAAAGGTTGAGAACCACTGCTTTAAAGGAGACCTCCAGCAGAAAGCAGGGAGAAAAGACTTTGTTATTCTTGATATTTACAAGGTAAAAACATGCCGTGAAATGTAAACCCCCAACTTTTCTGGTATTTCTTCTTTCTCTGTCATAAAGAATTTTTTAAAATGGCACAAGCTCAGCCTGTTCTCCTTCACAGGTGACCTTTAAATGCTGAGTCAGACAGTGTGTCCGTAAGGCAAACAGCACGCCAAGTGTCTTCATCCTGAAGAGCTGATGTTCCAAGGGAATGCAGTTTGAATCAGCATGGGGTAGGCAAAAGTTGTCTTCTTCTTTTAGGAAAACTGCTTCATCCCTTCCTTCATACAACATGAGACAACCTCAGTATTTTAAATTGTATTTTCCAAAAGCATATTCAACCCTTGTGTTTGTAGACATCTAAATATTGTAATTATGTGGGTTTTTACAGTAGTCAGTTTGGACACGTCACAAAACTTCTCTGATGTAGGGAAGCATTTTTATCCCTATTTCACAGAAGGAAGAACGGAGGTATGGAGCAGTTGAGAGATTTACAAAAGGTCACACTGGAAATCTGTGGCAGAGCCAGGAACAGAAACCTAATTGCCTATTTCCTTGATGATGTCTACACTAGCAAGCTTATAGCAGCACATCTGTACCGATTCAGCTGTACAGCTGTAAGAGTGGTTGAGTAGTCATGCTAGGCCAATGGGAGAGAGCTCTTCTTTCAGCATAATAAAACACCCAAAAGAGCCGCGTAGCTATGTTATTGGGAGAGTGTCTCTCGCCACATAGTGCTGGGTACATGAGCGTTTATTTCACAGCCCTGAGTGACATATTGAATGGGGCAGGTATCCTCATGACGGATGATGCGGAAAAGGCTGAAGTACTCAATGCTTTTTTTACTTCACTCTTCACAGGAACGGTCAGCTCCCAGGCTACTACACTGAGTAACACAGAATGGAGAGAAGTAGAGAGGCCCTCGGTGATGGAAGATCAGGTTAGGGACTACTTAAAGAAGTTGAACGTGCACAAGTCTATGGGGCCAGATGAACTGCATCCAAGGGTGCTGAGGGAGTTGGCCGATGTGATTGCAGAGCCACTGGCCATTATCTTTGAAAACTCATGGCGAACGGGGGAGGTCCCGGAGGATTGGAAAAAGCAAATATAGTACCTATCTTCAAGAAAGGGAAAAAGGAGGATCCGGGGAACTACAGACCAGTCAGCCTCATCTGAATACCTAGAAAAATGATGGAGCAGGTCCTCAAAGAATCCATCCTGAAACACTGGGAGGAAAATAGAGTGATCAGGAACAGTCAACATGGATTCACCAAGGGCAAATTATGCCTGCCCAACCTGATTGCCTTCTATGATGAGATGACTGGATTTGTGGATGTGGGAAGAGCCGTTGATGTGATAAACCTTGACTTTAGCAAGGCTTTTGATACAGTTTCCCACAACATTCTTGTCGGCAAGTTAAGGAAGTATGGGTTGGATGAGTGGAGCATAAGGTGGATAGAAAATTGGCTAGATCAATGGGCTCAGTGGGTAGGAATCAATGGAGTGGTCCAGAGGTTGGTCCGGGGGCTGGTTCTGTTTAACATCTTCATTAATGATCTGGATAATGGGATAGCTTCCATGCTCAGTAAGTTCGCGAATGACACCAAACTGGGGGGAATTGTAGACACGCTGGAGGGCAAGGACGGGATTCAGGGAGACTTAGACAAATTGGGAACACTGGACCAAAAGAAATCTCATGAGTTTCAATAAGGACAAGTGCAAAGTCCTGCACTTAGGATGCAAAAATCCCATGCACTGCTATAGGCTGGGGACTGATCGGCTAAGTAGTAGCACTGTACAAAAGGACCTGGGGAATATGGGGGACGGGAAGCTGGCTATGGGAAGCCAACAGTGTGCTCTTGTTCCCAAAAAGGCCAATGGCATATTGGGCTGCATCAGTAGGAGTGTTGCCAGCAGATCGAGGGATGTGATTATTCCCCTATATTCGGCACTGGTGAGGCCGCATCTGAAATACTGTGTCCAGTTTAGGTTTCCCCACTACAGAAAGGATGTGGACAAATTAGAAAGAGTCCAGTGGAGGGCAACGAAAATAATTAGGGGGATGGGGCACATGACTTACGAGGAGAGACTGAAGGAACTAGGCTTATTTAGTCTGCAGAAGAGAAGACTAAGGGGGGATTTGATAGCAACCTTCAACTACTTGAAGGGGTGCTCCAAAGAGGAGGGAGCTAGGCTGTTCTTGGTAGTAACAGAGGATAGAACAAGGAGCAGTGGTTTCAAGCTACAGCTGGGGAGGTCGAGGTTGGATATTAGGAAAAACTTTCTCACTAAGAGGGTGGTGAATCATTTGAATGGGTTGCCTATGGAGGTGATGGAATTTCCGTCTTTGGAGATATTTAAGGTCCAGTTAGACAAAACCCTGGCTGGGCTGATTTAGTGGGAGTGGTCCTGCTTTTAGCAGGGGGTTGGACTAGATGACCTCATGAGGTCCCTTCCAGCCCTAAGATTCTCTGATTTTTCTGATAAGTTTTGCCTCCATAAATAGAAGTGTAGGACATGGCCCTAAATCTGTGTCTTAAACACAAGACTGTCAGCCTTCCTCTTGAATGAATTTGGAATTCTGCCTTTTATAGAATCATAGAAACTTGAAGGACCGTGAGAGGTCATTGAGTCCAGTCACCTGCACACAAGTCAGGACCAAGTATCATCTTGCACCATCCTTGATAGGTGTTTGTCTAACCTGCTCTTTAAAATTTCCAATGATAGAGATTCCATAACCTCCCTAGGCAACTTATTCCAGTGGTTAATCACCCTGATAGTTGAAAATTTTTTCCCTAATGTCCAACCTAAACGTCCCTTGCTATCATTTAAGCCTGTTGCCTATCATCAGCATTTAAGGAGAGTAATCTTTCTCCCTCCACCTTGTGACTACCCTTTAGGTACTTGAAAACTGTTATCATGTCCCCCACAATCTCCTGTTTTCCAGACTAAACAGACACAGTTCTTTCAATCTTCCCTTGTAAGTCAAGTGTTCCAGACCTTTAATCATTCTTGTTGCTCTTCTCTGGACTTTCTCCAATTTCTCCACAACTTTCCTGAAATGAGGCACCCAGGACTGGACACAGTACTCCAATTGAGGCCTAATCAGCACAGAGTAGAGAAGAAGAATTACTTCTTTTGTCCTACAATACTCCTGTTAATACAACCCAGAATGATGTTTGCTTCTTTGGCAACAGTGTTACACTGTTGACTCAAATTTAGCTTATGGTCCACTCTGACATCCAGATCCTTTTCCTCAGTACTCCTTCCTAGGTAGTCATTGCCCATTTTGTATGTGTGCAATTGATTGTTCTTTCCTAAGTGGAGGAGTACTCTGCATTTGTCTTTATTGAATTTCATTCTATTTACCTCAGACCATTTCACTAGTTTGTCCAAATCATTTTGAATTGTGATCCTATCCTCCAAAGCACTTACAACCCCTCCCAGCTTGGTATCATCTGCAAATTTTATAAGTGTACTCTGTATGCCATCAGCTAAATCACTGATGAAAATATTGAACAGAACTGGACCCAGAACCGATCCCTGTGATACCCCACTTGTTATGTCCTTCCAGCATGACTGTGAATCATTGATAACTACTCTTTGGAGTGGTTATCCACCCAGTTTTGCACCCATCTTATAGTAGCTCCATCTAGATTGTATTTCCCTAGTTTGTTAATGAGAAGGTGATGCGAGACTGTATCAAAAGCCTAACCACATCTACCATTTCCCCTTTGGTCTTGACAAACCCATGCTGACTATCACTTAACACCTTATTCTCTTCTAGATGTTTGTTAATTGATTCCTTAATTATTTGCTCTATTATTTTTCCTGGCATGTCTATAATTCCCTGGGTTGTCCTTATTTCCCTTTTATAGATGGGCACTATATTTGCTCTTTACCATTCCTCTGGGATCTCTCCAGTCTTCCATGATTTTTCAAAGACAATAGCCAATAGCTCAGATATCTCCTGAGTTAGCTCCTTGAGTATTCTAGGGTGCATACCATCACGCCTTGGTGACTTGAAGACATCTAAGTTGTCTAAGTAATTTTTAACTTGTTCTTTCCCTATGTTTACTTCTGATCCTATCCCATTTTTACTGCCCTTCCCTATGTTAGGCATCCAATTGCCATCAGTCTTCTCAGTGAAGACTGAAACAAAGAAAATCATTTAGCTCCTCTGCCAGTTCCACATTTTCTGTTATTGTTTTCCCCCTTTGTTCAGTAACGGTCCTACACTGTCCTTGATCTTCCTTTTGTTTCTAATGTATTTGAAAAATGTTTTCTTGTTACCTTTTATGCCTTCAGCTAGGTTGATCTAAGTTTGTGCCTTGACCTTTCTGATTTTCCCCCTACATAACTGTGTTATTTGTTTATAGTCATCCTTTGTAATTTGTGTACAGAATCACCTTTGCAGTTGTTTCTGGTAAGAGAGTTTTGTGTGTTTACTCAACATGATAATAACCAGCATGTCCTTTTTAAAATGGCCTCATTGATGTTTGCTAATGCTGTGAGAAGCCATTGGTCTTATTTGGTCATGCAGAGGAAGACAGGCGACGAAGTTCATCCTCAGTGTAACTACATGAATGTCACTTGGGTGACGTCAGGAATGAATTTGGTCCAGCATCTTCAACGTAAACCTTGGCTTTTATTACTAATGTTTCCCCCTCTGTTCCTATTGTATGTTTGCATAGCTGAGTCTATTTCCTGTATCTGTATTTCTCCAACTGTAATTTTCCCTCGTTGCTCAAGTATTGAATCATACTACAACAGAGCTGCTGCTAAGTTATTTATCACCTGTCAAATGTTATTTGGGCTTAAATGTATTTCTTTTTGCCTTTATTAGCCCACAGGAAAAATCAATCAACTTCAGGTGCTTGTGACCCTGTTCAATTGTTCTTACAGTCTGGGTTATATTGTGAATATATTCAGTCTTCTAAATGACCACAGTATTCACAAATAGAGAGTGCTTACCTCTCACTTACACAGCCATCAGCATTCATGGTATGCTTCCCATCAGTACCCAGCCTAGCCAACAAGTGGACCAAATTCAGTGATGAATCCTGGCTATATGCCACCTGTGGCATGCTGCGCATATGGTAAAAAGAAGTGGGGTGACTCAGGTATAAAACTAGTGCGAGAGGAAAGTCAAGCCCATAATTTTCATAACTGAAAGAAAGAAGAGAGAATTAAATGAACAGAATAAAAGGAAGGAACATCAGAAAGAAAAGACTTTGAGAAAATACAGATCACATACACATCACAGTGATTCCTCTTTTGATTACTGCAACACTTAGTTTTCATATTTGGGTGTATTGCTCAGAGCACCACATTTGCACACATGACTGTCTGAGTCTTATGATTAAAGAACTGAGTCAGAACTTTGATTCTTTGCTGCTATGACAAACTATATCACTTAGCAGGGGCGTGGGTTTCAAGTGAAGCAGAGAAATGTAAATGAGGATTTGCCTTTTGAGCCCTGATGAAATAATTATTTTAACTGATCCATGCTCTCTTCCATAGTCTGTAATTAAAGTTGGGAGGACAAAGATAATAAGAATCCTCACTTTAAACTTTATTTTTGCTTGTGCAATCCATCTAATTTAGATGTTAACTTGTTCAGGGTAGGATAGGGATCTCGTCTTCAATATTTGTAAACTGTCATGATGCCCTAGTAATACATTTTTAAATATAAGTGGAACAATTTAAATCCTTTTAATCAAAAAGAGCAGATGCAAATCAAACAGAACAAATCTATGTGGTCTACTAGCAGAACTGACACACATACAACTTTTAAATAACAATTACTCTATTGTTAATGAATGAGCCAGTGGGGCAGAATTAATCTCAAGAATAAATCTGACTTTGTGAGCATGACAATTTTAGAACAAATTCAGGCTTTGAGTCTGCCACATTTGCAAACCCAGACAAGTACCTGCTTGCATAAGCAGCCACTTTCATACATCCTACTAATTGTAAATCAAGGTTGCAGAACTGCACCCACAGATGAAGACAAAATCCAAGCCTCCATATAAAAGAGAGGTTCCAAAGGGGGAGCCGTGTTAGTCTGGGTCAGCCAAACAAACAAGGAACCCTGTGGCACTTTTAAAGACTAACACATTTATTTATCTCATGAGTTTTCGTGCAAGAAAATCCCATTTTGTCTTCAAAGAGTCTGACAAAGTGGGATTTTCTCCCACGAAAGCTCATGCGAAAAATCAATTTGTTAGTCTTTAGGCGTGCCACAGGACTCCCTGTTTGTTTTGTATAAGAGAGAGGTAGGCCCTGCATGATGCATATTCCAAAGGAGGTGATGTTACTAGAGGCTGAAGTAATTATCACTATTGCAGTAGCTAAACAGCAAACAGTTCGTTATTAGATGACAAATCCGGATGTTTAAATTACATGGTTGCCATGGACACATCCTGCCAAGTAATTTGGGTAGTGCAGAGTCTAAAGGAAGAAGAGTCAGTGATGGCTCATGGTGTCTAAGAGTGGTCTGGAAAATATATTAGAATTTAAAATCTTTTTAAAGTGAAAAAAAATGCCTCCTCTTCTGCACCCCTAAGGACTTTTTATTTCCTTTATTTATTTTAATTCCAGCCTAGAAAGGATCCAGTCCTGTGAGGTAATAAGGGTCCACAACTCTAAGGGAAGTCAGCGGTTGTCAAGGATGTGGAGTAGACTCTCACAGGGTCAGACCCATACAGATGATGTAATTACTACCTTTCTGGCAGATGCCTGATTAGACCTCAAACAGAAAATCCACTGGTTGGATTTAAAACGCCATTCCTGTCTCTGTAGGGCCTTTTATAGGCACTTTCAGTGGCAGAAGCAAAGCATGAGCCCTGTGAGTCACCCTTTGGTGGGTTAAGGACACATCCCTGGGATCCAAACTCCAGATGGAACAGTAAATCAGTGACAAGGCCGCATGTTGCCATGTTTGCTACCTGCAAGTGATAGGCTAGGATATGCTAGGGCTACCTCACTGGGGATGGAGACCAACAATCCACCCAGGAGAAAGGCCTAGGGGACATAATGCATCTTGGTGGGAAGGAAGAGACTGAATGGCAACCCTGATTAGGTTGGGTGGATGCAGATACTTTAATCCCTCCCTGCATAGTTCCCTTTTTTGTTTTTTTCTATTTCATAGGCCAAATTCAGCCCTGCCACACAAACAGTGTTCAGTTTATTAAACTCGCCTGGAAAATACTTTTCTCCTTGCCCCAGTGAACACTGAGGTGCTGTAGACGAGCGAGGTCCAGCAGAATCCAAGTGTTTATTATCAGTGTCCGTAGTTGCACTGCTGCTAGAGCAGTTAGGTAGCCTTAAAATGCTGGCAAGCGGCTCTAAGCGGCTCTATGTCGACACTTAGGAATTTAGATCGACTTTACTAAGTCGACTTTAAGTCGACCTTATTAAGTCGACTTAGAGAGTCCCCACAGGACTCTTCAGTCGACTTAAAATTGACCTTACTAAGTGGACTTAGAGAGTCTACACTAGACTCTCTAAGTGGACTGGCTAGATCCAGGGGGAGGCGAGGCTTCTTTGGAGCCTCGACTCCCCAGGGTAGGGGGGCTCGTCCTGTTCTGGCAAAAAGGGAGCCCTGCGCTCCCGTCTGGCTGGGACCCCTGCAGGTCCCAGCAAAAAGGGAGCCACAGCTTCTCTCTGCCCAGGACCCCTGCGGGTCCCGGCAAGAAGGAACCTGCAGCTCCCTTTTTGCTGGGAGCTGTGGGGGTCCCGGGCAGAGGGAAGCGGTGGCTTCGTTCTTGCCGGGACCCGCTGGGGTCCTGGGCAGAGAGAAGCCATGGCTCCCTTTTTGCTGGGCCTGTGGGGGTCCCAGCCAGAAGGGAGCGCAGAGCTCCCTTTTTGCCAGAACAGGACGAGCCCCCCTACCCTTCTGGCCAGGACTGCTCAGGTCCTGGGCAGAAAGGAGCCACAGGGCTCCCTTTGGCCAGGACTGCTGGGATCCTGGCCAGAAGGGAGCCCCATGCTCTCTTCTCCCCGGGACATGAGCGGTTCTGGGGAGAAGGGAGCTGGGATGAGCGGCTAGTGGCTTGCCAGTCTTTGGGAGAACCAGCCCCGCACGGGACTGGCTCTCCCTAGGACAAGCTGCTAGTGGCTTCCTGGAGAGAAGGGAGCAGGGGCTCCCTTTTTCCTCTGCCCTAAGTTGACTTTTCTTGTAAGTTGATTTAGGGTGTCCACACTAGCTTAAGTCGACTTAAGAGGTCGACTTAAGCCTTAAGTCAACTTAAAACGAGGTCTTATTAAGTGGACTTAATTTTTCTTTAAGTTGACTTAAGGTGCAGCTTAAGTCAATTTAAGGAAACTCCAGTGTAGACACAGAGTAAATTAAGTCGACTTTAGCCTGCTTAAGTTGACTTAATTTACTAGTGTAGACGCACCCTAAGACATTTCCCAGTGGTTGTCAGTGGGGCCGGCAGGGGACTGGAGTGGCGTGCTCCTTTCCACTGCTAATCCCGGCCCCCCGCCCAGCGGGCCGACCAGGGAGAAATAGGTGCTGGTACGATGTACCGGTGCATAGTGGCAGAAAAAAAGCCCTGTATGTATGTATCAATTTGATGTTATAAATTCTAAATACGTATAGAATATTTATATTTCAAATTGTGCTGGGCTTCTGGATGACACCTCCCTTCCTCCCCCACCCTCCCTCAGGATGGCAGCAACACTAAGCTTGCTTAATGGCCCATCAAGGGAACTCAATGGTACAATAAATCCAGGGACAGAAGGGTTGCACCTTATGAATCACTGGGACGTGTAAGAACATGCCCAGGGACAGGGAAGGCTGGGGTGTTTCCATGACATGTGTTTGAGGCAAGCCACATAGTGAAGGGATGTAAAAGGCATCTTGCCTTCATTCTTGTTTTTTATCTTTGGATCAACTTATGTGCAACTGAAGCTGTGAAACAAAGGACTGAGACCCAGCCAGGTACTGGATGTACACCAGCGGGACTGTGCAAGGCTGCAAACTTCACAGTCTTACTGAGAATCTGATATAAACAGACCTTGAAGTCATGTATCTGATGGCTTTGATCAATTAACATCTCTTGTCTTGTTTGTTTCTTTCCTTTTATAATACACCTTTAGTTCTAGTTACTAAAGGATTGGCTGGCAGCATGGTATTTTGGGCAAGATCCAAACTTACATTGGTCTGATTACGCGAGTGACCTTAAGAGGTCAGGAAAACATTTTGGTAAAGGGAATAGAGTTTTTCTCTCTTTACTGGATCTAGTTGCTGATTGGGAACCAGCGACTGAAATAGGGTAAAGGAGACCATGTAATTTTATTTTGTTTTAGCTTCTTGATAACCCATGTGGGGAATCAGGAGCACAGTTTGTGACTGGTTGGTGAAATTAACTGCAATATTAGCTGCTAGAGCTGGGAGACTCTGCTCTCCTTTTGCAGCTTGCCCCGACTTTGGCATTTTCAGATGGGCTAGGCACGGACGGGTCACATCTGGGTCACCCAGCTTCTCTGGTGATGCTACTTGGTGGGAGGGTGCTGAGGCAACAGCATGAGTGGTTTGGCACGGAAACATTGGCATTTGAAAGGCTCCAAGTGAAGCTGCTGGCTTCAGCAAGCCAGGAACCTGAAGCACTGGTGCTAATAGAGCTCTTCAGGTGTCATGGCCTTTGTCTGTGGAGAGTGAGCATCTCCCCGAACGAGTCATCTGCTCCAAGACTCTGCTGCCTTCACTGGTGTTTGCCTCCTTTTGTGGAGTCCTCAACCTCTTCTGCCTCCCCAGCTCATCCTGCTCACTCCACCTGGCCTCCCTTGCCCCTGTTTATCATCTTCTCTGCCAGGTCAGGCTAGGTACAAAGGGCAGCTGAGAAGTCAGAGAAGTAGGCCAGCAGCATCAGAAAACAGTAATGGCTGACAAATCTGAGCTGCCCTAGGAACTAATGTTTGTGTAGAACTTCTGGGTAAGGTGAATAACTGTTTAATTTTAAAATTTCAAAAATGGCCCATGTCTGAGACGTTAGGAAAAAAGACACAGAGAATCCAATGGTCTTATTAAGAGTCTGAGGACTCAGTTTATCATAGAGTGAGAAACAGAGATTTTAGTTTTAAGTGCAAATCTCAAAGCAACTGTGCAGTTACTACCAGTAAATATATCCACATCCACACGCTTTTCTGGTGCTGTTAAAATACCAAGGTTAAAAAAAATACAGAAGGATTTCTGGGAAAGTACTCCACTGGCGTCTGCTGCCCCATGTAATTAAATATTCCAGCCACCACTCCTGTAGAGGCATCATCAGTCAGAGCTTAACCTTCTCCATTGATTCAGCTGCTTGCTTGGGTGCTAGAGAGAGTTGCACTCTACTGGTATTTTTTTTAAAAACAACTTTACTAAAAGAAAGCAACAATGGCTATTGTGGACCACCTGTTCAGGTGAAGAGATCCCATTCAACTTACACCTCCAAAAACAGACAACAGCTAGGTTTCGTCCAATACTTAGGTAGAAGATCTCCAGGGAAGTTGTAGGTGATGGAGGACATGGTGTATTTCCCTGCGAGGCAGCGCTGCGTGAGCACATTCTTAGGTGACACGGCGCTGCTGGAGATGCGTTTTTTCAGTTGACATACAGAACCAAAAACCAGGCTCCATGTGGGTGAGTAACAATAACCTCAGATGTCCAGGGCTGCTAACTCTGGTATCCTGGCCAAATTCTGAGTTAGGTAGTTACATTCTCCCAGTCTAAATTCCTTGAGGAGTTTCATTTGGCTACAACATGCTTAGAAAGATTGGGTATTTTTATGGTTAGACCCAAGCCCCCGGTATTACTTGATCTATGTGCAGCTGCTGATTTGCCACTGGCCAGTCAAGTTTGTCTCACATTTTCAGCGCTGGCCCTTAGCTGGCTTGCAAAGGACAGGTCTTTAAATGACCAATGAACATCTACACCAACCACCGTCACAAAGTAGTTGCTGCCTGAGCCCCTGCTGCCATGGTCAGCGACGGGCCACCACAGTCTCCCTCCTGTGCTGCTAGTGAACATTTTTGTTATAATTGGAGTAGCACCAGCATCATGATGAAGGTACGCTCAGCCAAGTTCAACATCCATGTGCATGTTTCAGAGAAACCATACTATTCTAAATACACCAATGCCACACAGCCCCCAAATGAACCATTCCAAAAACATGGCACCCAGCAACAGCTGCTTGGCACAGCTCTGGAGGCACAGAACAGCCTCATACCAGGTGGATATGGCTCCTGAGGTTCCTCTCTACCCATGGAATCTGCTCCAGTGTCACTCACCTCCTGGCCCACGGGATAGATCTGGGGGCATAGTATCTATTCGATGCTTGGGACTGTCCTGTCAACCCCGTATCAGCATGGGGCCCAGCAGAGGTTCACCACTACCTTTTCACTCACCCATCTTCAGCTGCAGACTAGGATCTGGACTAAAAATGTTAACCTGAGGGGACTGAGTTTGCTATTGCATTGTTTCAGCTAAAAATCTGAATGAAGGAGTCCCAAGATACCAACTCTAAATTTGGTGGCTCACTTCCTGGCAGGAACTCCTGAGTGACATTGCATTAAGTCATACCTGACATGCATCAAACACGTCCTACAGCGCATTGCATTCTCGCAATACCTACTGACCTGTGTGCCAGGTAAGAGCCCTCAATGCCATGCAGGATCAGATCCTCAAACTGCTGCTGGTTGTCTCATAGACTTTAAGGTCAGAAGGGACCAGTACAATCATCTAGTCTGACCTCCTGCAAAATGCAGGCCTCAAAACCTCACCCACCCACTCCAGCAATAGGCCACCAACCTATGACTGAGTTATTTACCTCCTTAAATCATGATTTAAGGACTTTAAGATACAGAAAATTCACCGGTAGATGAACCATACCCTGTGGTACAGAGGAAGGCGACAGAGCACCCCGATACGTATTGTGCATCCAACTGGTCAACAAAGGACAGATAAAACACTTGGGGATCCCTATGGATTAAAGGCATTTTACTTGATCAGTTCAAAATTATTATCGCTGTAGTTCTGTGTCAGGCTGTGTGTGTGGGGCCGTGTAGTGGTGTATCACACGACAATTTAGAGAGAGGACCTTAATCTAGCCTAAGATACATATTTAATGCGTGCTCCTTAGCTTTAATTTTGTCTTATCAAATACAGAGCCTTGTCTAGCACATCAGCATTTTTGTTTTTCTAACTTTACGTAATACAAGGACTCTTTTTAAAAGTTAGTTTTGTAAGAGGCATGATACCCCTTTGCATGCTGAGGCAAAGGGCGCCCTCAGGGGCCAGAGCCATTTTAATAGGACACAGCAACTTTAAAAGGAACAAGGAAGATATGACACACTTCCTTAGAGTGGGTGGCGACATTGGGAAATTTATTCCCCTGAACTTTTTTTGTGTTCATTATTAATCTTTTTTTAGAGAATAGGTCTGATAGACTTGGCGTAAGGAAAGAACTATGTACGGTGCATAATCACTCTGGAGGCATTTATGAATTGTTTATTACCGTAGTCTCTCAGATTCTGCTATAAATTAAACTCAGCTTTGAATTCTTGTGGAGAGGGAAGGCTAGATGCACCCCCGTCCCCCAAATCTTTTTATGTATTTATGTTCCACTACAAGCCATGAAACTCCCAATGGATGCTTGTAGGCACCAAATCGGACGTGATGCCTACATTTTCAGGGTGGAAGTTTCTCTCGGTGCATCTACACCTACAAATTAAGTCTATTTAAAGAGGCTTAAGTCGACTTAAACTACTTCACGTCCACACTGGGCTTTCCTTAAGTTGACTTGAGGAAAAGTTAAGTTGACTTAATAACACCTCGATTAAGGTTGACTTAACGCTTAAGTTGATCGTATTAGGTTGACTTAAGCCAGTGTGGATGGGGATTAGCGCCTAACTCCACTTTATTAAGTCAACTTAAAGTGTTAAGTAGACTTAATAAGGTTGAAAAGGGGCTATGTCTACACTACAAAAGTTAAGTCGACTTTTGTTAAGTCGACTTAATAAGGTCAACTTTAAGTTTAAATTCGACCTTATTCTGTCGACTTCATAAAGTCAACTTAAGGTTTCTAGTGTAGACATAGCCTCTGGGTCTTTATGTTTCTGCCTTTGAGCATGCACACTGATGCCTCACCTAGGGATTTTGGCACCTATCTCCCACCTAGCCCCAGAACATTACACAGAGCAGGGGAAGACAGGTATTTGGCTGGCAAACCATATGCAGTGCTCAACCCCGTAGGCATACTCAGAGGCCACCTATGAGAGAGGGTCCCATTCAGGATTCTCCCACTGCTCCAGAAGAGACAGTGTCCATCTTTTAACTTTTAGCCCAGTGGTTCAAGCACTCACCTTGGTTGGGAGAGACCCAGATTCGCTCCTCTCCCCTCTGCCAGAAAGGGCAAAAGGATTTGAACTGGTGTCACCTACGTCTAAAGAGGGTGCACTAACCACTGACCTCTTTAGCTGTGGGACTCTGTCACTATCTCTCCCATTGAAGCTGTTGCATTGTGGATAATATTTAAATACCTATGGCTAATTTTAGATAGTTTGAATTAACTTAATTCGAACTAGCATGGCCCCACTGAAATTTTAGTTCGAACTAAGCAAGTGCCATGCATGGCACTTGCTTAGTTCTAATTAGTCAGTTGCATTAAGCTCAAAGTGCCGGTTAGTTCGAACTAAGCAGTTAGTTCGAAATAACATGGCCATATTCACTTAATTCGAGCTAACTAGTTCGAATTAAGGGTTAGTTCGAAAGGTATAATCGAATTTATTAGTTCAAATTAAGGAAGCCCTTAATTCGAACTAATGAAAGCTTAGTGTGGCCAAGGCTTAAGTTATTAAGGAAGCTTAATTCGAACTAACTTGCAAGTGTAGACATAGCCTATTAGGCCTGAGTGAGCAAGAATGACACAGTAATCTGGTGATTAAGGCATTTGCCTGGGAGGTGGATGACCATAGATCTACTCCCCCTGCTCCAATCACTCTTTCATTATTTATCCACGGTGGGACAGCTTCAGTAGGGGAGACAGAGGGAGCCCCCATATCACTATCCTATAACCCAATGGTTAGAGTACTCTCCTGAGACATGAGAAATCCTTCTTCAAAACACCTTTTCTTCCATGTGGCAGAGAAGGATTGAATCTCAGTTTCCCACATCCCAGCTCGTTGTTGGGTTGCAAGTTAAAGGTGGGCACATGCTCTCCTCTTTTGTCTCCAGTAAGGCAAGCGCTTAACTCATTCCTGCAAGAATCTACTTAGGCACCTAAGCTTCCTGACCACAGACTGCAGGTTTGCTAAGAAGAGTTAACTGCTTCCCTGCAGCCCAAATTTAGGCACCTATCTCAGAGATGGGTGGGGTTCTCACACACCTCTCTTTGGTACCTCCCATTGGGTAGCTTCTGCAGCTCCCCACCAAGCACCTGGGTTCTGTGGAACACATTTTAGGGCACCTCTCTCTCCCCATTCATTGTAGGAGCCTAACTGAGGCTTCTTAGATAACCGGGTTGGTTCTTGTGATTTTCTAGGTGTCTAAAAGTTTGGCGTTATGACATTCTGCATCGCCACACCTAAATCTCTGTGGAGCCCACTCTGTGATGACACTTTGGATAGATGCTCAGGTGAAGCAACTGTGGAAGAGCTGGGATCACCATGGACAGCGAGTCTTGTTCCCATTTGTTTGTCTCACCACACCATCCTATGATCCCACGTGACTGGCAGTCTCCCCTTCAAGAGGGGCCCTTGACAGGGGTACTAGGGCAGCCCCAAGTTTATTTTAATAGCTGATGTAGACCTAAATGGCCATTTAGATCCACAAGCCAAACAATCTGTAATCCTGTGCAAATAACAGAGTAGTCACAATTGCAGAAGAATTGCAGGAAGTCAGGGACACGGTGAGTTTCAGCTGCATGCAATAACTTGCCTGTTTGCTTACTACAAACAGGCTTCCCACCTCACACCTACTTGTCCTGTGAAATTTCCTAGATTTTAAGGGATGAGAACTCATCTAAGCCTGGGTATTAATAAGCTGTTTGTTCATGTACTTATAATTGACTCCCCTTATTTCTGCTGCAGTTCTTTGTATTTAAAGAGCTGCATCTCTACTTTGTTGAAATTCAAATCCTCCCTAGGTGGTGGCCAAAGCTAGAGACAGCAAATAATACCTGCCTTTTCTAGGTACTCCTCCCCCTTGTTTTTGGGTCAGCTGGAGTATGTGAGAGAAGCTTCTAAACGTCTAGCTGGAGTCCCAGTCTCGCTGCGCATTTAGTGAGCTCGCTGCCTCTAACTTGTAGTACATCTTACTCATTGTGTGATGCCACCTCAGTGTCTGTTTTTAACACATGATCTGTGTGGTGCAAATCATCAAAGGCTATAACTAATTATAAAAACACAAACATCTCTGGCTGTGATCTTTGTAACACCTTGCAAGTACACCTGTAGGCATGCAGTCACTGGCTGTGATTTTTGACATCTCATTAGCTCAGTCAGGGTCAGGCTTGGTCAGTACTTGGGGTTCAAAAGTGGTGCAGAAAGGGAGGTGTTGATTTAGTTGGTGACATTGTTCCCTTTGGGTCAATATAGATGCTATGATTAACATGGCGGGCTGGAAAATGAGACATTAAAAAAAAAATCAGGGGTCTGACCACATTGAAGACCCTGCGGTGTCCTTCCGAACAGCTAGAAGCATTAAACCCACTGTTGTGGCCTACCTATATTGAAAGCAATTTTCTGTCTACCTAAAATTGCCCTTGGATTTTTTAATTGGCAAACATGCTTCACTTCGCCTATACACCGAGTGATTCTTGGAAGCTTGGTTCATACACTCTTCAACATATAGTCGTCTGAGCTCACCTACTCACAAAGGGTACTGGTGACAGGGCAACACCCTCCCCACCCCGCTCCTGTCTTCTTGTATAATAGCTCTGACACTTGCAGCCAGTAACCACTCCTGCATACTTTGAGTTTTATCAGCCACCTCTCTCTTACGGTCCAATGCAGCAATTCTTATTTACAGTGTTGTACAATCATAAGACAGGGAAGAGATCTCTCCAAGCAGAGATGTCCTTTACCCTGGCCCTGATGGCCTTTCTCTCTCTCTCCCTCCCTCCTCCTCCCCTTGGGCTTCTTATCTGTGTCTCTTTTCTCTCTCAGCTCTTATAGTTAATGGACTAGTTTTCTCCTTTGCTTTCTCCAGCAAGGTTGATCTAGTAATTAGCCATTCCTTCCCTCAATCAGGCCCCCTGCAGGGGAACTAACTGGTTTTACAATAACCCGCGTGTTGGTTCAGTTCCTGGTTCTCAGCACTCTATGGCTATGTCTACACTTGCTAAAATTAGTTCAAATTAGTTAGTTCGAACTAATTCATTCGAACTAATTTTAGTTAGTTCGAATTAGCTTAATTCGAACTAGCCTGGCCACACTGGAGCGTTAGTTCGAACTAAGCAAGCACTTGCTTAGTTTGAATTAGCGATCCCCATTCATTTCAATGAATTAGTTCGAATTAACATGGCCACATTGGTTAATTCGAACTAGTTAGTTCGAATTAACCCCTTAGTTCAAATACCCTATTCAAACTTATTAGTTCGAATTAACCCCTTAGTTTGAATATCCTATTCGAATTTATTAGTTCGAATTAAGGAAGCCCTTAATTCGAACTAACTAAAGCCTAGTGTAGCCATGGCTTTAGTTAGTTTGAATTAAGCCTCCTTAATTCGAACTAATTTGCCAGTGTAGCCATAGCCTATGACACGCCTTCTGCCCTACCCTTTTGTCTGGTGGGAAAGTTTCTCCTTTTATGGGATCTCCATCCTTTGCTGGAGGTGCCACACTCCTTGGGTGCATCTACACTTACAAGGTAGGTCGACTTAAGAAGGCTGAAGTCGACCTAACTTACTCCCTGTCCACACTGGGCTTTCCTTAAGGCGACGTAAGCTGTTCTTAAGGAAAGCTTAAGTCGACTTAATTACACCTAGTTTTAGGTCGACTTTAAGGCTTAAGTCGACTTGTTAAGAAGCCAGTGTGGACACCCTAAGTCGACTTATTTCATAAGTTGACCTAGGGCAGGGGAACAAGGGAGCCCTGCATGGTTCCCTTGTCCCCAGGGAAGCTCCTGCTCCCTTCTCCCTGAACCCGCGGCTTCCCAGGAAGAGGAGCCGCGGCTCCTTTTTGGCCGGGAAGTTGCAGATCCGGGGAGAACAGCTCCCCAGCTGGAGCTCCAGAGAGGGATTCCCCCCCCCCACTGGAGCCCTGGCTGGGGACCCCCAGCAGCTTCCTTCTCCTGGGAAGCCGCTTGGGGCTTGTCCCAAGGAGAGCCAGCCATGTGGGGTTGGTTCTCCCCAAGACAGGCAAGCCGCAAGCAGCTTGTCCCAGGGAGAGCCAGCTGTGCGGAGCTGACTCTCCCCGGGGGAAGCTGCAGCTCCTCTGGTCCTCCCTCCTGTTCAGACGACCACTCAACCCTTCAACAAGTGCAGGTTGTTCTTAGCCTGCAAGGTTAAATTTGTGTTTTCTTCCTTCTTCCCTTGTATCTCTAGGGGGCTTCCCTTTTCTTACTTTTCCCTGTGTCTCTTTTGTCTAGTGTTTTCTAACCCTTCTGGGTTTAATTTCTCCTTTTGAACCCCTGAGGGTTTTATTCCTCCACACAGAGGACTCTGGACTTCAACCCATTTCCCCAGTAGGAAGAGGCTAAGTCCATCCGTAGTATGAGGGGGTGGGAATGTGTCCACTACTACCCCAACCAATTTCCATCTAAACCTGCACCTCCAGGGATACCTTATCTATATGGCAAAGTTTCTTAGATCCCTGAGTGCACTGACGTAACAATCCTGCTCCTGGGAGCATCCAGTGAGGCTCTACCAATTCCTCCTTTGCTAGTGAACAGGCCGAGGCAGTTTTCACTAGACCTTTTTGACCTCTCCTCTGACCTTTACAGAAATCAGCGTAGGTTCTTTTTCCTTCTATGCTCAAGAGCCCCTGCGCAACTGCAGAATACTCCAAACCCACAGTTCACATGAGGACAGTCTGCTTGTGCGTCCTGGTTGCCCACACTGAAAGCAGACAATACCCCAAGTCCCAGCCAGAGTCCCCCTATGTTCTTCCCTTATCTTCTCTGGGACCTTTCCAGCCAGTGTTTCTCTGACCCTCCTTTGAGTGATCAACCCTCTCTCCATCTCTACAAATGCTTCTGTGAGCTTGACTGCACTATTTAGGGTGACAGGCTGCTGCCTCCTGACCCCTTGCCAAATGCCAGGGGGCTCAGCATTTCCCCATTGTAGCTGGGTACAATGGGGGCTGAGCAGGACAGGGACATGGGCAGGGCATAGGAGTGGGGTGGACAGGGTTGTGTCCTTCCCTGTAGGGGGGGCACGCCAGGCTCTGGCTGTGCCAGCCACCCTGGCAGGGAGGGCAGTGGGGGAGCCCTGGGGCCCCTTAAATCAACTTAAAGTTGACTTACGGCTAAGCTGCATCCGCATTGGCTAAGTTGACTTAATAAAGTCGACTTAGCCAGTAAAAAAACAACAGAGTCCTGTGGCACTTTTAAAGACTAACAGATTTATTTATCGCATGAACTTTCGTGGGAGAAAATCCCACTTCGTCAGACCAGTAAAGTTGACTTAAAACTAGGTTTAATAAAATCGACTTTAAATTTCCTTAAGTTGACTTAAGGAAATTGTAGCGTAGACGCAGATTAAATTAAGTCGATTTAAGCAGGTTTAAGTCGATTTAATTTGTAAGTGTAGACGCACCCTGAGGGCCATGCTGACAGACCACCTGAGCTTCCCCTGTCAAGTAGGTGCCAGCCACAGCACCCAAGTTCTCTTGACTGAACCGTCACCCATAGCTGTGCTTTCAAAAGTGACCAAGATTGCATTGTCAGTTGCATTGGGGTTCACAGGGCCCATCTTACAGAGGCCTATCACTATGCCTGGATACTACTCCCTGCACCTTGGAGAAGGTGATGCTGTGCGTGGCAGGCAGTCCTCTGCTCCTATCTGCTCATGTAACTGGCTCTGATACCTCTTCGCTATATTCACTGTTGTGTACTGCATTTTACCCCCCTGCCACGCTTTCTACAGTCCTGCTCAACAATTCTCATTGACAGTGTTATGCAATCATGAGAGAGTCCTCTCCACACAGATCTCTCTTTGCCCTACCCTGCCCTTCTAGCCTTACCCACTTTCCTCTCTTCTCCTCTTGCATGTCCTTTGCTCCTTTTTGACTCCTGCACTTAATGGGATAATTACCTCATTAGCTCTCCCCAGCCCAGGCTGCTCTGGTAATTAGCTCTTCCTTCCCTCCATTGGGCCCTTTCCTGGGGAACTCAGCTCTTGGGTTTCAGCATTCTGTCAAACATCTATCCCATGATTAAAGAACCACAGCATGGCTGTGGCTGGCTTGGGTCAGCTGCCTTACTATAAAATTGGGCGATGGGGGTATTACATTGTAGAACAGACATTTGGGCTCAGGCTAGAAGCTGGACTTTGAGACTCACCCCACTTTTGCAGAAGTCACAGACCCCAGGCTCCAGTTTGGGCCAAAAAATGTCTTCACTGCAATTTTATATTCCCACAGCCTGAATCAGATGAGTGGGGCTCAGACTCAGTACTACAGATATTCATTGTGTAGATGTACCCCAAGTTTTTCAGGAAGCAAATTGCTGGCACAGAGAAAATGGAGAAAGGTAACCTTAGCAATTAATTGATAATAAGTGTAGTAGATAGTTTAGAAGTAAGAACCATGTGTCTATAAAATTTCTTACATCATGTGGCTACACTACTGTCCAGAGTTACATACTGCATAACTTTAGATCACTCTTGCATAGCCAAGGATAATCAAAGTTTGTTTCATCTTTGAGACCCAATCTGGTAGCAAATTGAGACACAGTGCCATAGCCATACAAGGCTCATTAACATAAAGGAATAAGTAAAGGTTATTATCCTTAAGAACTTACAATGTAATTTATACAAAGGACCTGAGGAAAAATATCAGACTAGAAGTGGGCTGAAAATAGTGGGGAGATGAATAAAGGGGAGAGGAACAAAATGCCTAGGAAAGGATTTTTTAAATCATGTAGGTCAGATTTGCAAAGATGTGTAGGTTCCTAAACATGCAAATAGGGGCCTAGTACTTTACAAAAGCCTCTAATTCTCACAGAATGTCAATAAGAGTCAGGCACTTAACCAACTTAGGCACCTTTGTAAATGTGACTCTTAGTGTTCCAATAATTAGAGACATTCTTAATATAGGCAAATATCTGATTTGTTCTCTTCTTACAGACACACTTTCACTCATGGGAAAGCAAGCAAAATTCATTTTTTTCAAGTGTCTAACTGAATTAACTCTTGCCTCTATGCAATTTGTCATGCAGATGCACAAGGCTGATTGGGTGCATCTACACTTGCAAGTTAGATCGACTTAAGGAGGCTTAAGTCGACCTAAACTATTCCCGAGTCCACACTGGGCTTTCCTTAAGTCGACTTAAGCATTTCCTTAAGTCGACTTACGGAAAAGTTAAGTCGACTTAATAACATCTTGTTTTAGGTTGATTTAACACTTAAGTCAACCTTATTAGGTCGACTTAAGCCAGTGTGGATGGAGATTAGCGCCTAAATCGACCTTATTAAGTTGACTTAAAGTGTTAAGTCGACTTAATAAGGTCAAAAAGGGGCTATGTCTACACTAGAAAAGTTAAGTCGACTTTTGTTAAGTCGACTTAATAAGGTTTGACTTTAAGTTGACTTAAAGCTGACCTTATTAAGTCGACTTAATAAAGTCGACTTAACTTTTCTAGTGTAGACACAGCCATTGTTATCCATACTACATTGGGCATAAAAGCCAAGTATTGGAATAGCAGAGACAGGGAGACTTCTTAGTATGACCTTCCACTGCTGCTATGCTTGAAATACTTTGACCAGAAAGAAGCTCATGCAGAAATCATGAGAACCCACAATTGTCAACATGATTTGCCGATATTGGCATTCCCATTTTCAGTTTAGCACTTTGATCTCCCATTCTTGTAGCAAGTATATTTGTTGTCAAGTTCCATACTCACTCATCGGGGCTTGTTGAACAGAAATGGCCACTTTTTCAAGGCCCATGTTCTGCATCTGAAAATGCACCTGCCACTGCATAGGCAGATTGGGCAATTGCCACATGTGGATAGCTATTTGAGTGTCTCAATAGACTTTTCCACCGACAATCACAATAATTACCTAAATAATCATAGAGGAAATTTTGCCTGAATACCTGCCTCTGCCTTTTGAAAAATTGTCTCAGTCTGCCCATTAACATTAGGCCATCTGCTTCATAAATCTAGCAAAGGCAACCATTATAACTGTGCAATGTAAATAGGCGATGTTCTGGAAGCCATAGTAAGATTGAGCTTGATCGCTAATCCACAAACCACGGAGTATGTCTCCAAGACAGCGTGCCCTGTTTTCTTTTTTACAGCATTGCATCTTTGAAAAACTTTGGCAGTTTTTCCGAGCAAGCACTGGGGGGGAAGGGGTGTCACTTCATAAACCATCATTAGTTTCAGAGGAATCTTTTCATGTTCTGACGCTAAAAGACAGGATTTCCGATCTCAAAGCTGTCAGTCCAACAGCTAAATTCGTTTAAAATTAGAGAAATTATAATAGATTAAAAGAGACAGGGGAGAGAGTTTATACCATGTGTATAGGGCACTCATTTGTAAGCCTTTTATTACACCTCAAAGGTTAACGTTTGCTGTTCCTTTATGGGAGTATGAATCTCAGGGCCTCAGAGTCGAGTTACATTGACTAGTAAAACAGACTGAATCTAATCAGATAGAAATAAACCGCACTGCCCAAAGCAAACAGATAAACACAAAAGTACATACCTACTTGGAAAGAATTAAAGAACACAGAACACAAAGGGCTACGTAACAACATCAGCAGCATGTATGACCAATATTAAACCCACCTGGACACGGCAACAGTAATAGGGAGGACTGGGCAGGAATTAGGGATGAGGGAACTGGCTTGGTTAAAGAATTGACCCTCCCCGTCACACATTATTTGCCTTATGGGTCTATTTTGAAATTTGAATAACTGGTTACATTTTTGTTTAAATAGTGTTTTCATGAGTCTCTGCACTTCCAGGCTTTGATTGGGTCAAAGGTAATTTTGCAACAGTTCTGGCTCAACCACACCCAGGCTATTTTCTGTAAATCTCGTGAAAAGGCCCGGTCTCAGCCAGTAAAGCTCTGGATAGGAACAGGCTGACCTTTGGGACGCTTAGGAGAATTAAACATTTTGATGGTCACCAGGTAACATTTGTGACCCAACAGTTAGTTTACCTGTTACCAGTGATAGCTGAAGAAAAGTTAAATAAAGCACCTACTGTTTCCTGGATATCTCAGAGAAAAATGTAACTGCTTAACTTTGTCTCCAGCAAATATAAGCCCAGGCTACATTCAAGCAAGACATAGGCAAGTTTATGTTAGGGAACAGTACTGCCCAGCTGGCATAGGCAGAGCCAACCCAGTTTAATTATACTGAGTCACTACCCACTTACAGGAAGAGAGGAAAAAATAAAGCTACAGATCTCAGAAGAAAGGGGACCCAAGCTAGAGGGTCTTTATTTTGAGTACTTTCCTCTTGTGGTCTTCTCGAGTACTTTGGCCTCCTTGTGTTCTCTTCCAGAGTGCATCATTCAGGAAAGAGTTTAATAATAGACCCGGCCCACAGAGATTTTCTTTACAGGAAAAATGTGACCCGTATAAAGAGTGTGAGTTCTTTGAAAGAGACTTTCTTCTTAGTGCAGCATTGCACAACAGCCTAGGTGCTTTCTAAATACTTCCAGTTAGAATACCAAGAGGCCAGCACTGAAGATGGTACACTAGCCTAAAATTTACAGAAGCCATTGCTAAATGCGCTGTTCAAAAGCTGGTTTCCACCCAGGATAAATTTGGGTGGTGTTTTTAAACACACACGGCTCACAGCACGGGTTAAACAACCAGCAATCTGATTCCATCAGGCATAGCTAATGTCTTTGTTTTATTTCAGGGCAGTTAGTGGTGTTTACATTCACTTGTGACATACATCTGCTTTTAAACCAATAAGCGTGCTGTATTCTAAAACTAAACAAGATGACTATCCATGCCACTAACGTTCTCTAACAATTAATTGCCCATGACTAGTCTTGCTGCAAGTCAATTTTTCTCTCATGTTGGCATCAGAAGTCAAAAATAGGAGTTATTAGTCACTGCTGATGTCAGACATTATTGAGGGGGGGAAAATAATAAAACCTAATTACCAGTTTAGGAAGGAAGGGGGGAGTATTTCTTTCTTTTAAAAAAACCAAAACAGACTGATCTTGTAGGAAAAAATAGCAGATTTAAAAACCAAACAGAAAAAAGTCAGAAAAGACTATTGTGTTTAAACTAACTGTGTGGGGAAGATGAAAAGAAAAAATATTAAAAAACCCAAGGTTTTTAAACCAGACGACCTTAAAACCAACACACTAAAAGGGAGAAAACAAGTACAGAAGTAATTCAGATTGGTCAGACTTCTTGGATGAGGCATTTTAATCACTGTAACTGCATTTATTTGCGAAAGGTTGGGTGGCCACTGGCCAGCTGACCTTTTGCAAACAAATGCATTGATGGTGCTTAAAATGCCTTGTACAAGAAGTCTGACCAATCTGAATTACTTCTGTATCTGTTTTGTCCCTTTTCGTGTGTTGGTTTTAAGGTCGTCTGTTTTAAAAAACTTGGTTTTCTATATTATTTTTCAATCAAGACTAAAAGTATATCAAATCAAAACCTAGAAACAGCAGCTTTTTAAGCCCCAGGCAGGAGTGAAACCAGTGCCTGCCAAAGTCCTAGATGCCTGCCCTAATCCCTGTACCACAGGGCCAGATTCTTGTAAAGGCTTGTGCTGGGTGCAGGTTGTCGTTAAAACCTATAAACATTACACCATCTGCTGGACAAAAGCGGGAAAGCACAGGGAATACATACAAACAGACAGATGGACAAAGTGAAGTTAATATAAAGGTCATCTAAAAAAGGGGAGATACATATATAGATTCCTCATTTGTTGAAATTAAAACCAGAGAATATGAAACAGTTAGATGCTGCGGGAAGGGGGTGCTGTTCGTTCAGTAGCTGGACACACTTACCTCTCAGTAAGTATTGAACCATGAGCTCAATTTAAGACTATGGGGCACTGTGCAGCTGCAGTCTTTTGGATGCAACATAAAATAGTGATCCTAGCCATTTGTGACCGTTAATCCATCGCTGAGCTAGGGTAGCAGGTTTCTTCTGTTGACCTGGCCTACTATGAGGAGTTCAATACTCCGACTTGGGCTGCTGGACTTTAGCTTGCTCATTAATTCCAACCTGATATTTGGAAGGTCAGGGTGGATTAATATTGAGGAAACAAGGAGAGAGAGGAAGAGCTGGAGAAGAAACCCTAGAACTAAGCTCAGAAAAGTGTATACTGAAGGTTGTTTGTTTTGGTTATGTGTTGTTTCTGAGCCACCAGTAAAGTCAATCCTGGGCGAGCAAATGCTGGACATTGTTAAACAGATTGTACATAAAGTTCACTTCAGTTTTCTGGGGTGAAAAATCACTAGACTGAAAGTTGCTTTAAACAACTACTCAAAGAAGCTGACAATTCAACTGCTGTAACAAGTAGTCATTGCATAAAGGAGGAGAAAAATAGAATTGTAGTAATTAATTTGAGATATTTTTAGAATGGTTTTTCAAGACAGCAGATTGCCCAATGTAAGTGGCAGTTAATACAGTTCATTCCATTGTATATCAGTTTGCACTTGGTCCTTCAGTATAAAGGGTGTTGTATGAAGGTAAGATCATTACACTTGTTCTAACTGCAATACAGCTATGTATGGGGTCAGATTTAATTTGCTCTGATAAATGGAGGTCACCTTTAGAAAAGTCAGGTTCCAAAGGGGTAGCTGTGTTAGTCTACGTCAGCAAACAAACAAGGAGTCCTGTGGCACTTTTAAAGACTAACAAATTTATTTATTGCATGAGCTTTCGTGGGAGAAAAATCCCACTTCGTCAGATGCTTTGAAGATGGGAAACTTACAGAATGGGAGGAAATTAAATGTATGGCATAGGATCAGGTCAGACTGTAACAGCAAATCAAAGCAGATGTTAAGATTCAAACACTGGGGAACAGCATATAGAACATAGGCTCCCAAGCTTTTCGGCATCACACCTCCTTTTTGATTTTTGAGAAACCCTGACGCCTCCCCACATCTCCTTTACCATCACCCAACCCCCTTTTAACAAAAATTCAATTCATAATTGTACAATTAAAAATAACCACAAATACTTTTTCTTGATGCAATTTTTTTTTGCTATGACAATTTCAGAGCCTCATGCCCCCCCATGGATTTTCTTCATGCTCCCCCTAGGAAGGCACCCCCCCACCCCTATTTGGGAACCACTGATATAGAGGAAGGTGAAGTCAAATCATCTGTTGTAATGAGAAAAGAACCTGTAGTCCCTGTATATTCCTAAGGCAATGAAGTCGAATTTACATATAAATATACATATGTTATATATTTATTTTATTTTATGGCTAACCCTTTCTAGATGATATTTTTCAGAATCTCTGAACTTTAACTTTTAAGTGGTCCATGATTAGCACCTGGTGAAGATGAATGCAGAAAGCTAAGACCTCTTAGTGTTTCAGTTAGGATGCAGATTTGAGGCAATGCTCCAGTGAGTTTACTGTACAGTACATAAACATACAACTTAACATAATTATACACAAGGTGGATTTTAAAACTTGCAGGCATGCTCTGGAGAATCCCAAAACTCTTGTCGTGGAGCCCCGATAGCTGTAATTCTGCAGAGTACTGTACACTATACAATCAGTGAAATAGAAGCTCAAGTACAGATACTGGGATTTCTACAGGTCCCATGGATTTTCTGAACACGTGTGGGGATTCTGTTTTTATGAGGGCCACCTTTAATTTAGGAATTCTTTTATGCGACTGGGACAAAGATGTACTACTGGGAGTTGACGAAGTGGGATTTTTTTCCCACGAAAGCTCATGCGATAAATAAATGTGTTAGTCTTTAAAAGTGCCGCAGGACTCTGTTGTTTATTTTCAGTGGTTAAAGTATAATTTGATGGGCCCCGGAACCCTCCTAATCTCTGGGCCCCCTTCCCGTATTGTCTGGGCCCCCTTCATGCATGTGCGGGACCCCAGCCCAAGTAGGCATTTGCAACCACTTCTCAGTACTACATGCATTGGTTATCGCGCCATACAACTATTTATAATTTTATATGGCGTTTATGTCTATAGCAATTATTGTTGCAAACACTGCACCCACAATAAGTATTGTGATTAACTACGGTGGGGCGTGGGACCTGCCAGCAGCCAGGGCAGGGCGGAACATGCGTTCTACTGATTTTTCTATTTTTAAGGGCTCCAGAACTCTGGCTCCTTAAATTTGGGGCCCCCGGAACTGTGTTCCGGTGCGTTCCCCTTTATTTTAACCTCTGTTTATTTTACTGGGAGTTAGCTGCTTATTGGATGGGTAATCTAAGGTTGTAGGAGTCATTCCGAGAAAGAAAAAAGCTGTCGTGGGCTCTGCATTCAAGCTGTCTGTACGCAAGCAGCACTGAAATGGCAATCCGCAATGTAACTTTAACCCAAGAGCCACACAAGATAGATCCGAGCATCTTGCAAGTCATTTGCAATTTCACAATAAGCAGGCACCCACAGTAATATTTGCACTCAGCAGATTTTCTGTAAAGTGGAACATCTGTTACCAGACGAGCATTCTATCAAATCCAGGTTGTCAGTTGCTGCGATGATGTTCTCTACTCACCGAGGGGGGCGGTGCTGCCATTGCGGCTGTATCTGGGCAATAGCTTTACCTAGCGTGATGGCCCTTCCGGACTCTCCTTTGCACTGCTGTCCATCTCATGGGCCAGGTGTCACAGGACTTCTGAGAGTCACGATGCTCCGCCCCAAACCTTGCTACTATTTCTCAGAACCGCTTTTTGGTCTGTTGCTATTAGACTTCTGCACCACCACACTTCCATGCCAGGAGCTCAGGGCTTCTGCTCTTCCCCTTCTGCTACCTCTCTAAGGTCAGCGCGTGACTGCAGTCCTCCACTCTAAGGCCCTTTCTGCTGAGAACTGGGCTCCCTCAAATCAAGCTTAACTCTCTCACAGGTGTGGCCTATTATTTAGACTCTGTGGAGCAACATTAACCCTTTATATGCTCATATCCCAGTTGCCACTACCAGATACTTTAGAGGAAAGAGCAAGCAGGCCATTTAGCATACCCTGCTCACACAGCTTGTTGATTACTAACTCACCAGTGAATGGTTTATGGACTAAAGCATGAGTTGTGACATCATGTAAAGTTCATTATCCTATCTACTCTGGGTGATTTCCTGATGGACCAGTTTCGTTGGAAAATGCCGATTTAACACAATCAAAACAATCAGTCTCTATGAACAGTGATTCTGGTAAAAGCTTGGGTGGAAACCCAGCGGGCAGGCAGGGGGGAGGAGGGGAGAAAGGCAGGCAGGAGGGCTGGCTGGCTAGCTGCCTCTCCTCCAACTCCCTCCCCGTTCACTTGCTAAGCCTGCTTGGAAATCCCTGCTCTTTTTAGACCCTGCCTGGTGGGCTGCAGATTTGCCCCATAGCTAAGCCGCCAGGACGACAGCCTGGCTGACAGACGCGGGGAAAACTGAAGTTCAGGAAACTGCGACACCTGCCTACCTACCTGCTTGGTTTCTACTGAACGTTTTAACCAATCTTGAAAGAGTTCTGGTACATTCATTACACATCCATTTAACTGCCCTATCTGCTTCCTATCGACCAATTTGTTTCTTCTTCCACTCATTGGCCGTCAAGTTTCTCAAAGGGCTCATTTGAGAATTCCTACCAGTTCAAGAACCCACTCAGTCCTGGGATCTCAGGCTCATTCAGAGTGTATTAGATCCTTCATTTGAGCCACTAGCTTCCATGTTCTTTGGTCCCTCGCTGTAAAGACATAGTTATAGTAATAACCTCAGCTTGCAAGATGAGAGAACTGCAGGCTCTTACGGTAACAGAGATAAGGTGACATTTGGGATACACCCTAAGTGTCTCCGAAAGGAGTCAGACTTTCCCTTGAACTAGTCCATATATTTATCAGGTTTCCCCACCCCCATGCGCCCCTGTTCTAGGGAGAGGCCATGCTACACACTTTGGAGGTTCTTCAGGCCCTTTTTAAAATCTGCATAAAACCCAAGGTTCTCCTAGGTCAGGCAATTTCATTTCAAAGCTTATCTAAGCAGGTTGCAGCCTTTTAAAATGTGCTACAGCGTAGCTAGTTTAGACCTCACAAGGCAGCTTTAAGAACACTCCCTATGAGCACAGCCAGTTCCTGTGGCTTTTTTTAGAAGCATCCCCACAGCTGACTTACGTAAGGCGGCTACAGAGCAGACCGTACATACATTCACTAAGCATTATCCCATCGCAGAAGCATCTCGAGCTGATGCTTCGTTGGCAGAGCTGTGGTCCAGTCAAGTCAGTCTCCATGTTCTTGTTTTTTGCCAGCTGCTTGTGAGTCACCAAGGTGAAATACAAAGAGCAGCCTTCAAAGAAGAAAGGGACGTTACTTATCTGTCCAATAACTGGAGCTCTTCCAGCTGTGTTCTATGTATTCCATATCCTACTCTGCTTCCATCACTACTACAGACTAACACCACTGGGAGTCTGTGTTTGCAAATAACTTCAGATTTGCTTCATCCCTGTCCCCTTTATGCCCTTACATAGGTGAAAGGCACAAGTGGACCCAGCAGATGCTGCTGGCCAAAAATTTCCAATCATGCACACACACACATATCAGATTTTTGAATCCATTAAACAATATGACCCAATTGTTGGACAGGTAAACGACTTCTTGTTCTGCTATATCCAGTTTAGTTTCAAGTAGCCTAATGACTCACTGCCTGTAGAGCACTGGGGAGGAGGGCAGGGCACTTCAAGTGCTTTAAAAGTGATAGTATAGTAAAAAATTATAGTAGTCCTTCAAATACTTAGCTGCACTCAAGGCATGTTAAATGCATTTATCAAGGATTTCAACTTGGACAGAATCCTACAGCAACATTTTTTCACCATATTTGCTCTTCAGTAGTAAAAGCATGAAAATGAGTGCTCATTCTCAGGGCACAGACACCCCGTCTTTTGAACTATTAAAGCTCATCTGCAGAGTGATTCCATTTAAAAATCAATAAAAGGTAATAGTTGTGCAGTGCAAACTGTGGAGCTATTCCTGAGGGCACGAATTTAACAGGATTAACAGGATTAGACATTTTTATATGGCTAATGATTAGAGTTGCTTTGGAAACTAAATTCTGCAGCAGACATGGAGTTTCTGAAACAAAATATACTTGGAATTAAATTGCCTGGGCTGCCCAGCTGTCAATCTTCCTGGGGTTAGCTGCCCAGAAAGTCCAGGAGCTGGGTAGGAGGAGGATCTGGGGAGCAGATTTTGGAAACACCAGAATATTCCCCGCTGTGTTGTTTTGTTCCCCAGCCTTGAACTGCTTTAGGCCCTGTAAAAATGCTGTTTTTAAACCCCTTTAAATATTAGCTGGTGTGACACTGTCTGGATTATGGGTGACCATTTGCAGTATTTTTTATATCAATATTACAATATGTATGAGATACCATGCAGGTACCATTACAAACCATGTAATTCGCTAAGACTGATAAGCATGTTTATGTGTGTGTCCATTTTGTATTATTAAATTCTAAATATGTATAGCACAACCTGTGCTGTGTTTCTGGATCACACACGACAGGACGGCAGCAGCACTCAGCCTGTTTAATGGCCCATCAGAGGAGCTCAACAGGACCATGAATCTACTGAACGAACCCAGGGGCTACAGTGAGTCCCTAGGACCTGTAAGAAAATGCCCAGGTACAGGGGAGTCTGGGGCTTTTCCAAGCTATCTACTGCATGGCTATGTTTGGGGCAAGCCATATGGCGAAGGGACATAAAAGGCGGCTGCACCATGCCCGTGTCTTCATTCCTGCTCATCTTTGGACCACGTATCCGTAACTCAAGCCGTGAAACAAGGACTGAGACCCAGCCAGGCATTGGATGTACACAAAAGGGACTGTACAAGCCTGCAAGTTCTACTATTCTGCTAAGAATCTGATATATATGAATTTTAAAGTCATCTGTATGTAGCTAATTGCTTTATTTGAACATCGCTTGCCTTGTTTCTTTCCTTTTATAATACACCTTTTAGTTTTAGCTGTTAAAGGATTGACTGGCAGGGTGCTATTTTGGGTAGGATTCAAACTTACATTGGTGTGGTGATGTGGCTGATCCCTTGGGGTCAGGAGGACATGTTGGTAAAGGAAATAGAGTTTTATATAACCTCTCTTTACCGGACTTAGTTGCTGACTGGGAGCCCCAGAATGAAATGCAGTAAGGGGGGGCTGTGTGGTTGGGTTTTTTTGTTGTTTGTTGGAGCTTCTTGGGGAGGATGGGGTGGAGGAAGAGATCAGGGGCACATTTTGTGACTGGTTATCGAATCTGACTGCAGTGTTAGCTACCAGTTATTCAATAACAGAACGCCATGAGCCCAGCTTAATGCAATGGAAGCCACCCCACAAAAGATGTCTTGTTAACATTTCAAGTTCTTATTCTGTAAACCAGAGTGGGGTGTCAAACATATAGCACGTACGCTGGAGGCAGCCTATCGGACCCTTTCATCAAGCCCACAGCTTTGTTTGCTCGCAGAGCCCTGGGATGCAGCTATGAGCCTGTGTCTTGTCCAAAGGGACCAAGGAAGGAAGGAATGCAGGCAGAGTTGATGGAAATCTGGAGCTCATACCTACTTGTATCCAGGCACCTGAGCCCCTCTCCTCTCTCCATTCCCTCACAGCTGGTGAGACCTTCAGCCTGAGCACAGACTGAAGTAGTTCCTCACCCATGGCTTCCCATCCCTCTGCTGAGCCCTCTGGTCTGTGCTCAGGAGTCTGGCTGCTTCACCTCCAGCCCCATTTGGACAGAGGCACGTGTTAAATTGTCAAAGCCAATAAAAGTGTAGCTCAGACAGCTCTGTACCAGTATTTCCTTTATAATTCAATAAACAGGCCTCTTCAAGGCCCCCGTAAAGTTATGAATTGGTCTAATGGGGAGTTGAGTGACTCTAGAAGTGAGGGAAGTGCAATGTTTCACCTGGTAAGCAAGGAGGCACATTTTGCAGTCAGACAAGGTGGCAGAATATGGGTTTTGCTAGTGAAATGTTGACTCTTGCTGACAAATTGTAACTGAAGGGTAATTAGGCCCTCACCACAAAACCAGTTTGACCCTCCTGCTCTAAACCTTCCCTATTTCACAGCCACCAACCCTTGACAGCTGCATTTGCAGCCCTTTCATAGGCAGAGTGACCCCCTCGAGGCAGCCCCTAATATAGTGAGAGCGCCATCAGAACACCATCTCCTGTGTTGCTCACTGCAGTGCACCCATTAACTAATATACCGCCAACACTCCTGCCCAGCTATGTGCTTACACCAGAAAAGTGAGCAAATAATTCTGGTGACAGAAAACACGTTTGATTATACAGCTTTACAATGAAACAAAGAAAAACAAATGTCAGAATTGCAAAGTTAACATTTTATTGAACTTAAACTGGTATAGAACAGAGGGGCAAGAATGGCTCAAGTGTTCATTAGTTAACAAAATGCCCCTGGGGGCGTTTCACTTTATAGACTCAATACAGTTTGTGTGGAATTATTGAAAAATAGTTGTTTTAAAACACTTTAAAAAAAAAAAAAGAGTCAGAAAGGGGATGTTAGCCCTGTTTTTCTTCACATTACCACAGTGCTGCCTGACATTCCATCTTCCTTTAGTAATGTCAGTTTAAAATCCTTCCCCAAAACAAAAAAAAGGCTACTGAAGCGTAAGCCACATCTCTTCCCATCAGGGAGTCAGAGAAATTATTTTCACACTTATGAAAATAATTAGGTGCAAGGAGACTTCCAAGTAGCAAAGGCCAATCAGCAGGCCTCTATGGAATGAATACACATTTACATTGCCAGAAAGAGAGACCGGCTGTGATATTACTCTTATTTCATATAAAAGTTACAATATCTGAACTGCTTAATCAATCCAACTTTTGTTTAAGGCCCATTAAGTAACGTGCCTCTAACACTTACGTCTGCATATGCTCATCCTTGTTAAATACTTTTAGGGAAAAATTATGGCAAAAAGTCAACTGGTTACTTCGAATAATTAAAATCAAATTTAAAAAAATTCAAGGTAGCCAGCAATAAGAGCTATAACTTGTTTAAACTGTTGTTCTCAGAACCACCACTTAACAGCTACAATTTAAAAGATGTGCTAACTCTCCTCCCCTCAGTTCCTCTCATCTGAAAAATGATCTCCTTTTAGTGTATGATTTTGGGGGATTTTTTTTGGCTCACAGGGGCAGCTATTCATTCCCTTTGACAGAAATGATCAAAATAGCATTTCAAATGTTTCATCAGTTTATTTAAATGCAAGGCTCATTGGGTTCCCCAAACCAGACACATACTGGCTCCCCTTCACCATTTCTCTAAAACCCACATAGTGTTGAACTTAATAGTAGCGTAACTCAAGCCCAAGTTTTGCCACCATTTTCAAAAAGGTTAATCTATCTGAGTGAGTTGGCAAATTTTGCAGGTAGGGCAATACTATTATGGGCCTTACTTCAACAGGCAATGATATTTGTTCAGTAGGAATGTAGACTTCAGGGGAACAGAAGATATGTGGAATTTTGCAATAGACAGGCTGGGAGGTATTATTTGCAAGGCTTGAGAAATGCTCAATGCAATGGACAAAATTTAAATGAAGGCTTTTATAGTAGTTTGTCAGGTATAATGCTGGACCTCTGATGAAAGATTCATCTCCAGATGCCTGTAAACCAGAAGATGTGTGCCAGTACAGAGGATTCCTTTTGCACAAAAAGATAACATGAATGCTTCAATTACAGTGGGACTACTTTAGAAAGTGATCGTACCGCAAAGTAGGCACTGAGATAATAACTACATGTACTGTCGCAGCTGTAGAGTAATGATAGAGTAGATGTTAGCAGGCTATGCTTTGCCCTGGAGTTGCATTTCAGATATAAGAACACTGATTGCCTAAACTAGCCCAATTTTTGGAACCAGACATTTGTTGTTCATCTTAAACAATACAGCCATTATGATTTCATTTTGCTGATGAATCAACATCTGAATTGGTTATACCAAAACTGATGTCAAGTGACAAGACGTATGTTTAAGTTTTACACGTTACTTTCATAAAATGTGTGAGACCTAATTCAGCCCCCAGACACATTTGCTTCAATGGGAGAAATGAAACTTTCTTCACATTTTATTCTTCTAATAAAACTTCAAAAAATTCAACACGCTGATTGTACCAATTACAGTTAGTCAGATAAAAGCATCTGAAATCTCAACATGCTGTGTTAGAGATGTCAACTCTACACAAAGTAATGAAAATCCCTACATATCTGTAGTGTAAGTGTAACAGAATTCTGATGGGAGGGAGTTGCCTTTCTAGCTACTGAATCTTTCTAGTGAAAGTAATGTATCAGAAGGACTGAGGCTCAAGTTGAACTCAACTGTTCCAGTTCTTTGAGTGTATACTTTCTGGCAATTCTATAAAACATTTTCTGGTTTACAGTGATACACAACAATTTGTGTTTGATGCTGGAGATAACGTTTATTAAAGATACTACCAAAATTTTGGCAAACATTTCAAAATCATATTTGTAAACATAACGCTTCCCTTTTCTATTGGCAGCACTTGGAAAAGACAAATACAGTAAGACATGTAAACAAAGTAATTCAAAATGCTTATTTTTTTGACCAAATAACTTATGTTCCCACATGATAAAGTGATGGTTTAAATCAAATTAAACCAATAAACTGCATGAAATGAAAGTTTGTGCTGTTTGATGATCACAGTATTTTATAGTTAAATACATCTCTTCTTTGTTATATTCCTGGCTCCCAGGATTAAACTCTTTAAATATACATTTCATGTAGGCAATAGCTTCTTTGCATATCTCTCTTCAAAAAAATACTTTATAGCAGTATATAAATAGGTCACCTACATGTGTAATTTTATAATTTTGCCCAAAAACTATAGATCTGTTTAATTTTTGTAAAGTATCAATTTCCCCCAACATTAATAAGGCTGATACACTGTTGAAATGGAAATGCTTTCATCTTCCACAATAGAAACAGCAATTTTATAGGAAAAAACCTACTGCAACACTCGCCAGTTGTTTTAACCTGAGTGTTTGGCCTACTTGGAGCAGCAGCTTTTTTTCTCCCCACATCATGTTCACACCCACACAACCTTGCACACATACAGTACAAGCACACACTTTCAGACGCTGGTAGGCCACAAGGTGCTTCCCATTGCTTTAATAAAAAGGGAAGCAGTGTAGCTAATAATTTAACTACACTAAGCACACACAAGCAAACACCTTAAGGCAACCATTGCAATGGAGGTTTAAGTCGCATGGGTAAGTCACTGTTGTCAAGAAAGAGGCTGTATATAGCTTTCATATATACACACACACCTCTTTTTTAACCCTCCAGAACAATGTCTTCACTTTTTAAAAAAATGTTGTGCAAATTTTAAACTTTCTACCGTTTAAGGCAAAGAGTTTGCATTAACAAGAAAGGTCAGAAAACAGGCTTATATTTATCCAAAAGCATTTCAACTTGCTACATTTCTTTTTTTTTTAAATGTGCACAACTTTAAAGTAGAGACACTAAGTCTCAGTATCTATTGGTAAAATGATTTCCATGGACAAACATAAGTCTTAAGGAAAAGAAGGGACCAAGGAAAAAAAAAAAAGCAGCTTCAAATACGCAGAGAAGCAACCTCAACAACAAAAGTAGTAACTTAAGTCTGCTAATACTGAAACTTTTGTAATACAAAAGTTTAATCTTTTTAGATTCTTAGAACAACTTATTTGGAATTTTAAATAAATAAGCTTAAGTTTATTCACATCTTCTGGTCCAAACAGAGCTCTAGTGCCACGACTCTGCTTGTTGTTGGTCAAATTCACCTATTAGTCTTTTAATATGAGCCAGTTTGTTATGAAGATATTCACATCTGTACTTTTCCTCATGATAGTTGGGACTAGACTGCAAAGAAAGAGAAAAATGTCAGGGCGCAGAAACATTTCTGCAATATTTTAATCTGAGTGCCTCTCACTAAAAAGGGCATCTAAGCTTGTACACAGAACATTTATTATGAAAGTGTTTAACACATCCACACTTCCCACCTCCCAAAGAACAAGTTTAAATGCCAGTTGCACACACCTGTTTGATCTTCCGATATTCTTGTAGGACTTCCTCATGAACTACCTGCAAGTAAGAAAATTGAAATGAAGATCAGTTGCAGACCATTTCACTGTTGCAAAGTGCAACTGAATATTAACATGGCTAGAAGAGTGGGGTGAAGATTCAATTTTACCTCGGGGTAGCCATGTTTTTTTGCTGTACACAGACAGAGAGTCCTGTGGCACCTTACAGACTAACAGATGCATCTGACGAAGTGGGTGATAGCCCATGAAAGCTTATGCCAGAGAAAATCTATTAGTCTGTAAGGTGCCACAGGACTCTCGTAATTTTACCTCAGACACTTAAGGCTTGTCTGCACAAACATTTAGTTTGTGGTAAAGTGGAATATGAATCTACTCTGCACTGGACTTCCAAGAAATAACCATCTGTGCAGCTCCTAATGACATCCATTAATAGTCTATTAATGAACTCTGATCTAGTCCACATGGACAGGTAGTCTGCAGCAAACAGATTTGGACCCCCAGCTTGCCATGAACTTGTAAAGACAAGTCCTTATTTTTTCGTCACTCTCCCATGGAGGGTCAGGGGAGGGGAGAGCAAGTCTGCAGACAAAGCCATGACAAGGCCATGGAGGGGAAGTGGCTGCGTTTGAAGATCCCTTTGTATGGCATCGGCTCCATGTCCACTCTAAAATACTGTGCTGCCATGTGCTGCTTAGAAGTAGGCAACCCCTTAAGTTAAAAGGAGTGATCACTTACCACCCTCCCAAAGCCTGGAACACCTTTAAGAAAAATTGTGGCTAGTATTACCTGTGAGCATTAACCTCTATCGCTCACTGTTCTTCCACCAAGGTCAGGGAAACTGAGGCCAGTAACGAACAGCAGCACAGGTACTGGTTCTACTGTGCTGCTATGGTTGGAGTATAGAGGAGCGAGTCCTTTGCACAGCAGGACAAAATCCACAGTTTAAGAATCCATTTTTCCTAGCCCATCTGCTGCCCACAACATGCCCCCTTTGAGGCAGAAGTGGGGGGAGGAGGAGAAGAATTCTGAACTGCAGCTCCAGAGACTTTCTATTAATTTATTTCCCCCTCCCCCCATATATTCTGATCTTGCACAAGAGAATGAGCTACAAATAGCACTAAATTTCTCATCTTGCACAAACCCACAATGCTACATATTGCACAATTCCTAGTAGAATCTACGTCAGATCAAAAGAATGGGTCAGACATTCAGGCACATTAACATCTGAAATTTCTTGTTTCAGTCCTTAGCCTAAGCCTTGGGGACTGGGTTCATTTCTCTGCACTGCCACAGGCTTCCTGCGAACTGGGCAAGTCACAGTCGCCCCATGCCTCAGCTCCCCATCCGTAAAATGGCGATAATAGCACCGCTCCACCTTGCAGCAGTGTTGAATGGATAAGACTGTGGGGCACTCAGATAATTTGCTGATGGGAGCCAGGTAAGCACTGGAGATAAAAGATGCTTCTGCCAAATTAAGTAGGTTTTCCTCTACCAAATTATACATTCATCTAAGGATTTTCTGTGAAGTCTGATTTTTATCTTGTATATTAATTTTTAAAGTTCAGAGCATTTGGCTACACGCTTAAACATTTGGGGTTTGGGAAGACGAAGAGGAGGGAGATTTGTGAAAGGTAAAAATGGTTAACAAAATGCCTTCGATTCCCTTTTTACCTGATACTCCTTAGATCCTGGAGAAAGGAGCTTACGTTGAGCATCAAGTTTCATAAATCTTCTAGTGACATTCTCCATCCTGGCATGCAAGCTTCTGTATTCATCATACTCTGCATTGAAGTCATCCTTGTAACTCTGGCGTTGCTCATACGAGTCAATAGCTATATATTTTCTAATGGAAAGAGTAAAGTTACACTTATTTCCCATGAAACTGTACAATTTGTACAATGAATTTACAAATCATTGCAAGTGCTGGAACATAATGAGGAGTGAATTGCTTAGTAATACAAGTAAAAAAACTGAGTAACTTAAAATATACTTCTTTCCTGCGGGGATAGACATATTGATATTTAACTGAACACTGGCTCAGATGGATTTTAAAATCAGTGTATTACAATCTCTAACAGACCCTACAATATTTCAGTGGCAAATGACCATTTATAGAATTTTGCTCCATATGGTGTTCATTCAGAAGACATAAGACCATAACTGTAGGTGTATAGACTGAACAGTGAACAAGAACCAAATTAAACAGAACCAATGCCTCAGTTTAAATACACTGGGAACTGCTGACAGCTCATTTCTTATGACGGCCTTTAACTTCAGAATTTGTATTGATCTGCCAGAACAATGTGCTTTTAGCTCCCAGGAGCACTGCATAAGCCCACCAATTTTTTTTGCTGGCATTTGCAAGCATATGAATTGATGAACTGGGATACAAGAATTTATTCCAAGATTTGGCAGATGCATAGCTCTTGGATAGAAAGTTACAATTAATAGGATAAAATATTAATTTGCTGTATTAAGTGTCACACCCACCTAAAGAAATCTGTGGATATGACAGGCAACATAAAAAGCTGTAATGAGGTCTGCAGCTCCAAGGGACTGCCACAACTTTTCCAAGCACAAAAAATGCTTCTGGCCACAGATGCTACCCAGATGCCCAGAAGTAGCTGAGGATCCAGCAAGACCAAGTTGCCAACCCGTATGTGATTAAAAGAAGGCAGACAATCAAAGAGCAGATAAAATCTTTTTTCCAGTTTTCCCAAATACACCGGTGTTACCGTCAGTCATGTCTGCATGTCTTCTTAGCCAACTGGCCCTCATCCAAACCCCAGTTCTGACCAGCACTGGGCAAACGTATCAACTGCATTCCTGTGTCGCTAAAGGTGTTACAAGCCCAAGTGCTCTGAATACAGCAGAAGAATACAACAGCAGCATTTAGGGCAGATGAGACGCTGTCCAGTGGTGGTACTCTAGATTTTTTTCAGATAAAGAAATAGAGCAGGAGTGCCTCCATCTATTCCTTTCAGGGATAGAGAGATGTTCTCTTGTGATCTATGATGTTAGAGACTTCTGTCAGAAATGGTCTCGATTCTATATGCAGGCTCGAGAAAGATCAGGTTGACAGGGATCAAGAAAATTCTTTTACTTCAAAGTATCAGCAAAACTATTTTGCCACCAGCTTCTCTTGCTCATTCCTTTTTTCAAGCAAGTTAAATGGCAAGTTTTTCCTGAAGGAATGGATTGACAAATTACTCTCTGGTACCTATCAAAAGGCCAAGAAAAAATGAATCTGGCCACAGTGCAAAAACTCCACTGTATGTCCAGAATCTGTGGTCGCTGTCCAAAATTCAAGCAGAAAAAGACACATTTGTCTCCTCAACCACTACAGATACAATCTGGTCCAAATTAAGAGCCATTTAGGAAGTAGTTTTCAGAGGCAACTGACAAGCAATGCTGTCCTAAAAGCTTCTGCTTAATGTTCTGATAAAAGACGTCCAATAAACTCAGTTTGTGACCTTCAACTTCTCAGAAAATGCTGATGATATGGCAATTTTGAATGAATACGACATCATCTTTCTGCATTAAAAATTCACAATGTAGGGAATACAGGCAAGACCCGAAATCAAAGTCCAACTGTAATCCAACAAAAATACAGCAAGAGTTTTGAACTTTGCTTTTATTGCTTGTTTACATCAGCTGGTATCCCACACAAGACATCCTCTATATATCCTCTTGCTTTAAATTCAATAGGTTTGCTCTGTTTACTAATACACCTCAATCCATGTTTATTCATTTCCCTCAATGATCTATTTTTGTACAATCCTTGGTTGTTTTGCTAGAATCGGTATGTTATACTACATACAGCTGTAGTTAATGCAGCTCATTTAAAGATAAACGTTTACTGTTGAATTTAATTGGCACAACAGAGACTGATTCAGTGCAGCTATGGTGATTTGCAAGCAGGTGTTTCATATGGGTAAATAAGATAGAAGCAAATTCTTATTTTGAAGTAACCACTGAATTGATTGCTCAAGCAAAGTACTACCATTTCTGCACATCAGAGGGAGCCCACATGAAGAGCAGAATGCACAGGAATGGAATATTAGCCTGTTTTATTTTTGTGATCCTAGATTCTACAAAACAAATTTATGCAAATGCAAAATTAAGTCACTTTGGTCTTATTAGTTCTAATCATTTTAGGAGGGTCAGTAAGTTGAACAACATTGCTATGCTAACTATGCAACAGGTGCCATTGCCTTCATGAAATAATTACAGCTGGTCAGAAAAGAAACCTGTTTGTTGGGCTGGAAGTTAATGGAATCTTCCCATTTGTCAAAATCAAACTCCTTTGTGTTGACTGTTGAATTTTGGAAACCAGGCTGGTTTCAGATGACATGCTCTTGGTTTCCTGCCAGCTTGCCACCCTGGTTCCTTGAATGCAATGCTTCCAGGGTCCACCAAGTGAACAGCCCCAGAGCTGGAGTTCCATTCCTTTTTGCAGGAAATGTCTAAACTTTCATTCTGAATCACATGCACATGCACACACACACACAGACAAAAATACTACCCAAAGGGGAATACCTTTCTCTTCCAAGCTCTGACAAGGCTATTTGCACACTTCCCACATTGGGTGGTGCACCACTTCACCACATCCCCATAAATGCATCTATTGGTATTCTGGTACTTGTCTTACTCTGCCACATGAGCTCTGTTGGAGGGGCAGGAGTATCAATTGCTCCACCGGGACAGGAATTATAACAGATACGAGTTTGAAAGCCGGGTCAAATTCTTTCCGTGCATGTTTATCAGATCATTTATCACATTAAAGATGACGGAGCAGGACATTACTGTACCATCTGTTTTGACAATAGAAAACAGGATGTACCAAAGCTGACTGTTGGAGAAAGCTTGCCCCCAGTGGGGACTGAACTCATCTGCCTGAAATAAAGCTGCAGTTATTCCTGGTTTAACTGAACTATTGCGAACCCTATCCTCTGATGAATCTAACAGAAGAGCCACCCCCTCCTCCCACTATTTTACCAAACCTGCATCTGCAGGAGAAAGGGAGTGTGCTGCCCCCAGCATGACAACATGGCTCATTGCCAATATTACAGCTGATATCTTTGACTTGTGCAAGCAATGAGCTTCCAGCACTGAAGTCACATGTACACTATGATTAGTCTCCACTTTACATTACAGCAGCATGTTTGACTGCTAGTTAGGATGAGTATTTCAACTCTGGACATTTCAGAACTGCCTTCAAATACCTCATCCCTTTCTCAGACTTGTTCTCTTTTAAACTGAGGAATGATTTGAAGAAAATCCACATTGACTTTTTTGTAGTTTTTGGTATAAAACAAAGTAACTTTGCAAAACAGCAAAAGAACATTTGTTCGTAACACTTCTGGAACTGGTCAAGATGTATTTATTTCACAGCATGGCTATTTGAATTTTACATTTTGAAGAAAAATGTAAAGACACCAATAAAACAGTGAAAAACAGCTACTGAGCATTTGCAGAAAAGCTATATGCAGGATGTTTAGAAGTGTTCCAAGGAATTCTGGTAAATATTGGTTTTGAATATTCTAAAAATACATATTTAGCCAACAGACTGGTTCTGTTACAATAGTTGTTTCAGTCTGAGACAAGCTCTAAAATACTAGAAAGTGTTCAACATTCAGCTGTGCCAGTGCTAGATCTAATACAAGAGTATCTGAAATTTAATTCCGATTATCTGACATTTTTCAATACGCCAAAAATAGATCTAATATTAGATCTAGTACATCTATTGGATCTACTATTTTTGGCATATTGAAAAATTTCAATTAATCTCCCATGGAAGGAGTTAAAAAGATTTACTGGCACTTGCCAAATTTTCACACCTATTCATTCATTTTAATGTGCTCATCACTCTAGTTTCTAGGTGCCCTAAGGAAGTGGAATTACATGCTGGCTGATAAACTTTTACTTCTTACTATGTACTATTATAACCAAGGTTCTTGTGTACTCTCTTCAAGAAGCTCAATCTCAATTTTGAATCAAGGTCCCTTGATTTTTGCATCTCAACAGTTTTGAGGTAAAATTAATATTTTCTGCAGCAGTTCCAAGTTCAGCCTCTGGTCAGGCGGCATCAAACATTTAATAGCTTAACACAATTTCTGAGTGGATAATATCTGAGATTTAGCATTAGAGTAATCTATGAAGTCTTTTAATTTTTTTTTTTAAATAAAAGGCAAGTCTGAAAGCTATGAACTATGTACTGAGTCACAAATCTCCCCTCTTAGAAATGCATCAAGTTGCTGTGTTTCACTAAAAAACAGGATTTCCAACTATTTGACTGCTTTTGTTTCAGTGACCATTTGAAAACTGACAATATGGTTAACAAGCTCCTGCAGAGCTAAAACCATGCATCACAGAAAGATTGATTTGCTGTGACAGTCTGACCAGATCTTATGACTTACACTGCCCTGCATTTATTTTCCTCCCATTTTGTAAGTTCCCCATCTTCAAGTGTCTGATGAAGTGGGATTTCCCCCCACGAAAGCTGATGCGATAAATAAATTAGTTAGTCTTTAAAAGTGCCACAGGACTCCTTGTTTGTGATTTAACTGTAACTGGTGTTCTTTTCATGCCAGGTAAACCTGGAATGTTCATAAAAGATGCAGGGAATGTAAAGCTGTAATTAGATACATGTAGTTCATATAGAAATGTACCTGAGCGTATATCTCAAAATCATTGCTAATGTGCATTTTATACAGAAATTGTGTAGACACTGAAGTGACAAAGTTGAAAAGTTCAACTTTATCTTACTGTATATAGAGGGTCTTTTATATGGATGAAATTATTCAGACATTAACTGAAATCTCAGTCACCTTTTAGTTTATTCCATGTTTGTCACAATTCAAAAACTGTACTTAAGCTGGGATTTGCTTTACCATACATAACCCATCTTCTTTCTTTCTTTGATCTTGCAAGGATATCAGTCCTGCATTCTCCCACCTGGAAGAAAACAAGCTAACCTGCCTTTTCATGAGCTAGCCCAAAGGACGACAGTATTGTCTGTATCTGCGTGCTAAACTGAAAACCAAGAGTAATAATAACAAACGCTTTACTGCACACAAAAACTGAAAGTACTTGCATTTAAAAAATATAAATACCAGCACTTACTCCATTGTAAGGACTAAAAATAAAAAATATTAATGCCATGCATGACACAGATATATTTTTAAAGCTGAGTTGACCTCAAAAGTTAAAGGTGTTTTTCTTCTGATTCCATATATTGTTATGAAGTCAATATCCTTTAACTTATTACAATTTGAGGGTTCATTCATGCAGCTTATTTTGAAGTTATTTTAGCAGATCATAGTTAAAGATCTGATTCTGTCATGGACTCCAGGACTTCAGTGGCTCTCAGTGACATCTTTGGCTACAGTACTCTGCAGTGGCCCCCAGGGCTGTAGCAGTGGCTTCTGAGGCTTGCGGTTGACTCCTGGTGTAGGGGTTTTTAATTCATCCGAGCTGTAAACTCTGCTGCAGAAGGCAGATTAAATATATATGTTCTATAAAGAATACTGAATATATAGTAGTAAAAAAATTACTCAAAACCAAAGCTTCCAATATTTAACTTTCCTGCTGGGAAATTTAACCACTAACCAAGGAGCATGTCTACCACCCGCTTTGTTGTTTTATTTCAGCATTTTGCCTGCTCAATAACTTCACTTTTTGAAGCACTTCAGAAAGAAAGATTCTTCAATACTGACTGGCTCTTGCTCAAGAACTAAATAGACAAGTTCAGAGAAGGTACAATGTGCCATGTGCTCACAGATTGTGGCTGGCAGGTCTACTTTTAGAAGCAGCAGCATTGACACGGCCCTTTAAAAAGTTGCATTTGGTAACTCTTCCGTTCTCTACTTACATAAGACCTCTGTCAGTTGATTTTTGAACTGCTTGTTAGTGCAGAGCATGAATTTTGTAAACATTAGGCATAATTTTACTTACACAAAGTAGTCTGGTAGTTCACTTGTTGATGAAGGATCTGTGCAAGTCTCTTTAACTCCTATAGGAAAATAAAAGGTTGTCATATAATCGGATTCTAAAATACCTAACGTGAGCCAAATTTGAAGAGTCTGGAATGCTTCTTCCCAGGAATTCTATTCTGTTGTGTCCCTATATAATCGTGAGGAAGGCACACAACTGAATATTTACAATAGGGCCAGATGACCAACTCTACAATAGCCAAAACCAGGGGTTTAAAGAGCACTAGCAACTGCAGAATCTGTACAATAAAATAATGCAATCTTAACCCAAGGTCAATCCTTCTATTATATCAAGATAAACCGTGGCATCTGCACAACAATTCAAAATCTGAGGTGGCAGATGTGGCCACACAATAGTAGCTCAAGTTTTACATCAATATGCAACTCTCATGGGGCCAGTCAAAAGGACAATAGGGTGGAAAGTCAAAGTGCTTTGCTCAATGAAGGATTCTCTTCCTCCTCCTATTCCAACCAACTATAGGGATACAAAGTTTTGATTTAATTTGAACACTTAATCTACAAATGAAGTCCTAACAGTATTTTATACAAATCTATTTGGCATTTAGGCTTTAAATCTTCAGCAGATTTCTTCAATATGGCAACATTGTTTTTTTACAGGTAAAAACCAAGTCAATATGTTGCTCTTCAGACATGTTACAAAAGTAGAGTACATGTAATCCCTAAATAATGCATCTGTTTGCAAGTGATAGAAATGGAACTATTTCCTATATTTTAGGAAGAGCCCGTATTCTGAAAATTCTTCTATTCATAACAGAACGTTAGGCTCCATTAGGAAAGGGATAGATAAGATGACAATAAATACCATAATGTCACTATAAAAAACCATGATATGCCTACCACTTGAATTCTGCATGCAGTTCTGCTTGCCTCATCTAAAAAAAGATTTATTTATTTAGAGTGGGAAAACGTACAGGGAAGGCCACCAAAGTGATTAGGAGAATGGAACAACTTCCACATGATGAGTGATTAAAAAGATGGGGAATGTTAAACTTAGAAAATAGGTGACTAAGTCCACAAAATCCTGAATGGTGTGGAGGAAGTGTTATTTGCCTCTTCACAACACAAGAACCAGGGCCCTATGAAATTAACAAGCAGCAGGTTCAAAACAAACAATAGCAATGCTTCTTTACACAACATAGCCAACTTGTGGAATTCGTTACCAATGGATTTTGTGCAGATGAAAAGTATAAGTGGGTTGAAAAAAGAATTACATACATTCATGGAGGATAGGTCCATCAATGGCTATTAGCCAAGATGGTCAGAGACCATCCATGCTCTGAGGGTCCCTAGACCTGACTGCCCAGTGCTGAGAGTGGACAACAGGGGACAGATCACTCAATAATTGCTCTGTTCTGTTTATTCCCTCTGAAGCATCTGGCCTTGGCCACTGTCAGAAGACAGGAAAGTAGGCTAGATGGACCATTGGTCTGACCCAGTATGGCAATTCTTATTCACTAAATATATTTTCATACATGGAATGGGGTATTTGAAACCAAATGGCAAAACCCAAAATTAAAAGTTTAGTTTTGCTAGCAAGTTTTTGAACACCCTATCCCACATCTGACAAATAAGTTTTTCTTTTATATTGCAGAACATTGTGTTAATTTGAGTAACAGAACATTTTAGCCAAAGCATTTACACAGGCTCCAGCAATTAAAGATCTATAAGAATATACATGATTCAGACCAGACAAAGTGAATGAGTAAAGTGATTACTCTTCCTAAGTGACATTCTTTGTGCTAGTTTCTACAGATAAAGGAGACGTGCTAAGTTTACTAGTAATTATCAGTTCAGTGAGATGTGCAAACAAAATCAATTTTATTAGACAAATAAAAGCTGTTATCCAAATTTCAGTACTATGCACAAAAGATCCATTTTTAAACTGAATAGGATTTTTTTTTCCTAAACAAAAATATTTTACAATCAGGTCTTTATCTCAATGCGCCCAGGTGGCTTTGCTCTATCAATATAAAATATCAAGGACAATATAGAATATTTCTAAGCATTTAGAATTCTGTAACTAGCTGACAAAGAGTGTTCTTAAATGCTACAATATGCTGGTATACTGAACACAAAGATTTTCAGAAACATTTTCCACCCATGCAAGGGCAGCCATATTGTGCGTCTAAATCAGGGGTTGGCAACCTTTACTGGCCCCTGTGCCAGCCCCGCCCCCACCAACCTGCAGCGGGTGCTAGGGGTGGGGCCAGAAAGGTGCCAGGGGGCAGAGCTGCATGCTTCTTCTCTCTGCTGACCCCGCCTCCCCCAGCTGGGGAGCGGGGCGAGCAGGGGACAGGAGCCACACGCTCTTTTTCCCTGCTGATCAGCAGGCGCCAGGAGCTGTGCATGTGGCTCTTTTGGCCCCAGACGCTGCTGGGGGCAGGGCCAGCAGTCGCAGTGCCACAGAGCCAGGAGCCCTGCATGCTGCTGTGCATAGGCCTGTGTATCAGTTTTGGCACACGTGCCAGGGGTTGCTGACCTCTGACGGGAGTGTTCTGGAGCAAAGACTCACAGTGTTAGATTTTTTGTTGAAGAGTATGCTACATTTGCCACTGTTCTATAATTAAAAATAAATTGCAGTTGATAAGTGCATGTCATGCAACACTATCTCTGGTCATTAGTGTGTACATTTACTTGTTAATTTGTGAAATTCATTCATTTTCTGTGGATTGGACTTCCAGCCACTGTGAAGTAAGAACACTGTATTGTGTGATTCAGTAACACTGCCTGCTGAATGGTTAATCAAACGTCAGTAAGTTCGCTTTCTCTTCAGAAGTCATTTCACAGCCATGAAGTCTCAGTCAATTTTCTGAAGAATGCAGAAAACCCCAATGGTACTTAAGCCAACTGATAAATTGATTTGACCTAATACAGTTAATAATTAAACTGCCTTGCACTCAAAGTGGTATGTGAACAGCGGAGAGTTTACAAAACAAAAAGTCAAAGAAATATTCCTTTTTGTTCTCTGCCTCTGACTATCCAACATTCCTTTTTAACAATGAACTGTTTATCATTTAAAAAATAGGAATGATTCCTGTAAGTCAAAAGCTGTAGTCAATCTTATCAAAAATAAAAATGAAGAACAGTTTGCCTGGAGTGTGATTGTAGCTGTAATTGTGTAAATAAGTCATTCCTCCCCTTTGTTTTTATATGGCCGTAAAGCTTAGTAAGGTAATAATTTACACTTTGGTACAGGTGCAAACTTCTCTATATAAAAGGCAAGTAACTATCTTTCCCATTTTACAGCTATGGAAAGACACAGCAGAAACAGAGAGGTGTTAAGTAACTTTTTCAAAGTTTAGTAAGTCAATGGCAGTTAGGGGTGGAACTGAAGTCTTTTTTTCTAGTCCACTATTTTACCCACCAGATCAGTTAAGCATAAAGTAATTTTAAAAAGCAGCACTTTAAATACCTTCACTTGAATCCAAACTGGAGTTTTTTAGCTTGGCAATTTCTTCTTTCTTAATGTCTTTCTCCTTTTCTTCCACACCCTCAATGTTATGTTTCCTTATTTGGTCCTTCTCTTTATGTTTCTTTGACTTCTTTTTGGATTTTTTGTGCAATACTGAATGTATCTCATCTGTTGACTTTGGACATGCTAACTGAACTGCAGTAGGTGCTGGGATTTCCAAAGGAGTCCTAGAGGTATATTTTTCTTGCTGGTCCTCAAAGATGTTGCCGCCATTCTGACTAAAGCTATCAACAGGCAGGTCTTGAGTTCCCCGGCCTTCAGGAGTGCTAGGGGAATTGGAGTTAGAGTTTACAGGCTGAGGAGGATTTGAAACAGGAAGGCGAGTTGAAGGAAGTGGTGGTGGGGCCGGGGTGGCAGCAGCTACAGGGGGAGGTGGTGGTGGTGGTGCAGCAGGTCTTTCACTGGAAGCAGTCAAGTGACCATTTAATGTTGGTTGAACTCTGTTGGTAAGGTGAGATATTCTTGGTTTTTTATTCATTAAAGGATCAATAAAATCTGAGTCCAAAAGCCGTTTCTGCAATTAAAAAAAGACCATTAGTTTTCAATTATTCCAGTTCTAAGGTAGGTCTGCAACATCAATTTCAGTCAAACAGTCTTTTTTGCTTGCTTGACAGGTAAACACATGCTTTGTTTCATGCTTATGTAATATAAATCTAGTGTGTTTTAAAAAATGTGTCCCTCCTTCTGAGAAGATCCCTCTTCAGACCTGTGATCAAGACTTTGGAACTACATAAGATTTTATCTGGGGGATATCACAGTCCATGCTGGAACATGACAGGTTAATCAGTACTCTGTAGATACATTCAGTAAGTAAACACTTGCTGCCTCCATATAGTCTGTGCTTTTATTCAAACAGTTCCAACCAACTAGGAACAGTCTGTGCTCATCAGAAAGCCTAAACCTCAAAAAAGGGGCAAGGAAAATCTAGTTTCAGCACTAGAGAGTCTGAATTTTAAGTTATTCTCAGAGAACATTGGAGTTCTTTTGAAATACTATACGACTTGTGTCAGTTTGCTAAACACGCACATATTGCTTATGTTTCAGTACAAAGCAGGGCCTCTGACCAAAAGTGTCAGGTTCAGCTCTGTATTACAGAGCTGAATTACTTTCAGATTCAATGCATGGAACCACACAATTTATACGATTTCACTGTTACCATGAGAAACAGTGGCCAAAGTTGGTAAAAAAAACAGGCATGTGTTTTTCTTCCTGTCCCAAATATGTTAAAGGTCCCAGTAAAGGATGTTCAATACTTAGTTCCACTTGTCTGGAACAGCAAATGGAAGCACAACCGAATACTTTTTAGAATGCACCTCAGCTATTCCTATAGTGCTATTTTATATTTTTATTGCAATCAGTGATACTTTATCTTAAATAGTGCTTTTCATCTGAAAGTCTCCTGGTGCTTTATAAAAGTGTTTATCATCTCAATTTTCTAGATGTACAAGTGAAGCACAGAGAAATAAATTTATCCAAGGTCTCAGAAGACCACAGCTAGGTTCAGTCTAGACCCCAGATCTTCTGACTCCATTCTACCCTTTAAGCACTAGATTACACAATCATAACTGACCTTTAAACAATATCCACAGCAAAAATAAAGGAAGTATTTTTTCCATCCAAAAATGTTGTTGCTCTAAAACATATTCTACCCTTTTTTGTGTAGATACTGCATTTAAACTAATGCCTAAAAGATGCAGTATAAAAATGCCTGCATGAGCGAAATATCAAATATCAAAACAATATGACCGAACTCCCACAGCATGCAACAGGGCATGGGAGTCAGGCGATACAAATGTCTTGCCCTCATGTGAAATACCAAGACACACCAAGATAAATGGTTTGGCAATAGATGAGGCATGTTTTTGTCTGAATATTTAACAACCACAAAGCAATCGTGTAACAATAATGGACATCTGAAAAGTTATGCCTCTGAGGAAAAAATACAACTCTGAGCAGACACAAATTTTGCCAATGTACTATTAATAGTTACATTTTGTATGATCACTTATGCATTCAGATATCTCATCGACTGACAATTTGAGAACCCATGTTCACGAAACATTTTATGAGTCATATGTAGAAATTTTGTTTACTACAACACTATTTGATCGCTAAACACAGGGTTAAGTTTAGAGATCCTTAGGGACTACATGACTGACTTAACCCTCCCCCCATCAATCCCCCAAAACACCATACACAAGTTCCACATCTTTCCATGATGCAACTATTCAGGTGATATTCTATGCGACCATCCAATTATATAGCAATAGTTGCTTCACCTTTTCCATACATTAGAAGCGGTATTGGTGCCTCTCATTACATTATTAAAACATTCACACTAATATAAAACTCAATATATATTGTCTTATTGCATCATACTGCAATGTAAAGAAAGTCACAAATTAAATACCTGGGAAGGAGAAGCAGATGCAGCATCTTTAGTAGAAATTAGAGGAGATTCCAAATGATTGGTGCTGGTGGCATTCTGAGATGAATTTAGTTTTCTGTAAAGATCACCCATATTCCAGGTTATAAGAGGTGAAAAAAAAAAAATCAAGAAAAAGATGTTCTAATAGATCTTACACTATTTGAGAAGAAAGAAGCTTGTTAATTCTGAAATAATGCATAGTTTTATTGCTACCTTTTTCTTTAAAGATTGAACTTACCTAGAAAGTACTAACTCCAATGACTGTCTGTCTATCTCATTGTATCCAGGCCAATCTTTTTGGATGTCTTTAAATACATAATCCTTCAGGGTGTAAGAGTTGTCCTTGGGATTCAAGTTGGCTACCTACAAACATATATTTAAAAATATAAGCATTAAAGCTATCTACAAGTTACAATACTAGAATAGTTTGGACAGTATAAATATAGGTTGAAAATGTAACCATAAAAATATATTCTTGTGTGTTTTAGCCTTCAGCTTCAAAAAGGCAATAAAGGACAGACCTTTCACGTAGTAAACATTGTTGTACACCAGAATTTTCTATCTTGAGTTTGTGAATTTAGGTACTTATAAAAGAATGACCTGACTTTTCAGATGAGCCCAAAGTTAATGTGCTTTAGTCAGGCTTATTCATATTTACATGCTTAACTACAAATTCAGGCCAGGTCTACATTGAGAGCAGCAAATTCACTGTGTCAGTTTGATCTTTCCAGATTGCTTGAGCAGATCAGTGAAAATTCACTCAATTGATTGGGAAGTTGAGCTGGTAAATCCACTCTCTGAAAAAGAACAACGCTGACTTGAAGGGAGGATGTTTCCCTTCGACTCAGCACAGTGGAGCCACCACGGTAAGTAGGTGAAGACAGTAAAAGGGACAGATTCAAGTTACCTTATATAGCTTGCATGCCTCCCTTTGACTGCCACCGAAAACTGCAGCAAGTCAACTTTACGGATTCAAGTTCGAACATGATAATTCAAGTATTTAGTCTTCTTGTATTTCTAATGGAATAGCAGCCAACACAGTTCTGCTGACATCAAAGTTGCTAAATCACAGAAACTCAAAAAGAAAAGTGGGCACAGCTCTGGGAATAATACTAATTAATGCTTCAGTGCCAGCATTATCTAGCCAAATGATTATGAATAAAACAGGTTACTTTTCTTGTTCCCCAGTGACTAGCTCATGAAGTTTAGTTTATGCACACTCCTTAGAAACTGCGCGACATTGTAGCATTCCACTGGATAGTGTCAAGATAGTACAATACTTGACCCAGAGCTAAATTTTCCCTTTAATGAAAAAGAGACAAAATCAGCTGTCAGTTTAATGAGTGGCAATTTTTTTTTGATGTGTCTGAAAAGTTTTAGTGCAATGAAGACAGAGAAAACAATTGCAGCCAACATTATATTTTAGGCATGTGAAAAGGTGTAAGTAAAATTTAGCACTAACGCAACTAAGAAGGGATGTCTAGGCGCTCTTCTACATCTAACTATAACAAGCCCCAAGTGTACATGGAAAAACATATCCACGGATTCCAGGAAAAACGTTATGTTCTCATAATTCCACGCTTGTTGGTCATTAGCATGTATAGCCTATTAGTGCTTTGCTTTAAGACAGAGTCTGCTAGCTCCCTCCCTTTCCTGAAGAGAAATACATTACATATTTGAAAATAAAGACATGCTGATAAAAGTCCATGCTCACTGATGCCTACTACAGCAATGCAGAAATGACACTTTTCCTCTAAGTCCCATTTTAGACCTTCAAACTGTATTATGTGTAACAGACCTTTGAAATTCTTCCTTCTTCAAGAGTTTAGAAACAGGCTCTTTGCCTGTTGCTCCTGGCTATGATATTAAAGAGAGCCTTGTACAGTGAAATGCAGACGGACACTAAATCGTTGTGATTTATGTAGATTTGCCTCCCCTCCTGGAATTTGGATGTGGAGTCTCAAATAAAGAGGATATTTGAAAGTGTGCTAGTGGATCAAGTACATTTATTAGGTATGTCTTGTATCACTCCATGTCTATTTTAAAAAAATGTTTTATGTATTCTGTCACAGCTGGTTGTGATTTTGCTCTTTGAAACACTATTACTAAGACTTGTACATGCCTATATTTTGCATGTATGGACTTTCAGTGACCACTACATTGTCAGAAACAAAAGTTACCCAAATTAAAACAGAGTCGAGCCATTTGTTAGAATCAAAGGTAACAGCCGTACTTTCAATAAAGAATGTTTTCTTACAATGTGCAAATATTCACTAAGTTTAGGTTCCTAATTTCAGCCCTTCACTGAATGCATGTGCATACTTCAAGCCCATTCATGGTTTAACACAATCTGATAAAAGGTCTGTTAGAACTTCGCTGATGAAATGGAAGCATTGCTGATTTAAAAATAAAAACTCATGTGTCTTGTAGAAGTAAGATGAGTTCACACTGTACTGAAATCAGCAACCATCGCTGTTGGCTTCTGAAGGCCAAGTATACCTCAAGCACACTGCATGGCACACTTTTCAGAAAGGTGAATGCGCTGGGGAGGCAGCAGGCTATGAGATATACTCCACACTACAGCCATGGAGGAGAACGGATTGAAGAAAAATCATTGCACTCTTCTCTGCCTCCTCTCACTGTCCATTTATGCAGGCGTGGGCCTTTAGAATTTTATATTAGCATCATTAGGTGCTACAAGGTGACTGAAGAGTTCTATTAAAAAAGACAAGAATAGCTGATAGCTAAACTGTACAATTAACTGCTACTGACCTTGAACATTTTAACAAAGCACTATTCAAACTTTTAATGTATTGTTCTGGCACATGTACAAAATATATTAACTTTTATTAGCGATCTTTTTCTTTGAGACAGGTTCAAAAATTATAGTTTCAGTTAGTGTCCAATTCCTTTGCTATACAGCTACACTATTGTTTATGTTCCAGAATCTGTCCTCTTAATCTTTTAGAACTATTACAGGGAGCTACAGAAAATGAAATAATTGTTAACATTTTAACAGCCGACAGAAAACCTTCAGCCAACATAAATTTACATAAATTTAATTTTACTGTGTGAAAACTGAGTTAAGCATGTTTATTATTGCTCAAGTCACAAATGGACACGAGACACTTACTCCTGGTTTAAAAGGCAACAAATTAACCATTACGGAAATGGAAGTTATAGTCAATTTGTATGAAAATAATTCGGTAAGTGGTGATTAGGCTATCCCAAGACACTTTACGTTTAATTAAAGCCTATTTTAGAGATGAATAAAATACATTTGAGAGACTAAATCTGCAGATTTCCGGTAGTGTAGGGTCAGGCATAGCAGTGTGTCAAAAAGGTACCCTAGGAAGCATTTTTGTCACAACTATTTATAGTGAAACATGAAATGAAAAGTCAACCCTTGAACTCAAGGAGTCCAAGAGGGACCACCACCTTAAAGATAATTTTGGTGAAGGATAAAAATCCATTACCCCCTCCAAAAGAATTATAACTCTGTTACAAAAACGTTACACTCATGGAGAGAACGATGATGAACATGGTATGTTGGGAAAGAATCAATAGGTCTTTTGTAAAGGGAAATCATGCCTCTATCATTATCATTCTTTTCGGGGGAGGAGGGGGGGGAAAGAGAGTGGAAGGCTACACCAAAGGCTCTTAAGCTAAGTAAGGGGTCATGGGATAACAAGGAAAGTCCTCTCACAGATCGGTAACTGGTTGAAAGATAGGAAACAAAGGAATCAATGGTTGGTTTTCAAAGTGGGGAGAGAGAATTGCAGAGTCCCCAAGGATGTGTACTGGGACCAATGCTGTTCAACACATTCCTAAATGATCTGGAAAAAAGAGCAAACACTGAGATGGCAAAGTTTAAAGATGACGCAAAATTACTCAAGACAGTGAATTCCAAAGCAGAATGTGAGGCGTTACAAAGGGCTCTCACAAGACTTGGTAGCAAAATAAGATGAAATTCAGTATTGGTAAGTACAAAGTAATATACATTGTAAAACAATCTCAACTACATGTACAAAATAATGGGTCTAAATTAGTTGTTACCACTCAAGAAAGAGGCTGGAGTTGTAGCTAATTCTCTGAAAACATCAACTGAAAAACATCCAACAAAAAAGCTAATAGACAGTTAGGAGACATTAGCAAACTGGTAGATAATAAGATAAAGACACCATAATGCCACTATATAACACCACGGTACACTGACACCTTGAATACTGCATACAATTCTGCTTTCTCATTAAAAAAAAAAAAGATATAGAATTGGAACAGGTACACAAAAAGACAAGTATGGAACAGCTTCTACATGAGGAGAGATTAAAAAGACAGGGCTTCCACATGAGATCAAATCTCCATGAGGAGATTAAAAAGACAGGGACAGTTCATCTTTGAAAAAAGATGATTGAGGTATGTGATAAAGGTCTATAAAATCACGTATGGTGTGTTGAAAGTGAATTAAGAAAGTGTTATGCGAAGAGGTAAACAACACAAGCAGCAGCCTACCCCCAATGAAATTCATAGGTAGCAGGTTCAAAACAAACAAGAGAAACTATTCCTTCACATAAAGTCAACTTGTGGCATTCATTGCTATGGAATGTTGTGAAGGCCTTAAGTATAACTCGGTTCAAAAAGAATTACATAAGTTCATGGAGGATACTTCCATTGATGATTATAAGCCAAGGGGGACAAGGATGCAACCCCATGCTCCGGATGTTCCTAAACCTCTGAAAGACGATGGACCACATGATGAACAGAACAGGGCGGTTTATTTCCTCTAAAACACCTGGCATTGGCCATTGTCTAAAGGCAGGAAACTGGGACAGATGGACCATTGGTCTGACCAAGTTAATTCACTCAAAGGGCTCTGACATCGCACAGTGTGTGAACAGTACAGTGTAAAAAAAGATTTCTTCTCTTCTATTCCATGGCCATCTTTGCATGCATATACATATATATATATATATGTGAAAATGTTACAGGCGTATTTTCTTTTGAAAAAAGACTAAGTTCCTTCTGAAATATCATTCACATTTTTGGTGAAGAACTATTTTAAGAAATTATCTGTCACAGAAAGAACACCAATATTTTCATTTACTGTAATATTTACATTTCAATGCTAAGATTGTGCTATCGCAAAATGTTTAATTAACTTTGTAGTTAGGCACCAACTCATAGGCTACTACACTGGATTACAGATTTTTCTCTCATTTAAACATTTGCCCCCCCCCCAGCCCTCTCCAACTTTTCAAGTATATGAAATGGGTTTGTACAGTAAACTTGTCATAGGAAATGTAAGTTTCTTAATGAATCCCTCTGAACCGTTAAGAGAAACTATGTTCACCAATTAAGCAGCCTGGAGTAACAAAAATAAGCTTCCTAGGGAAAAAACTGCACTAGGAACAAGATAGCTAAAAACATAGACGGCAGTTGTTCCCCAACACTCATGAAGAGCTTTAGATGTCTTCAATATTACAAATTTCCACTATAAACTTATTAAACTTTGTTAGTTTTGATTTAAATAATTACAAAACAGGGTACCTTCTCAAGAAGTCAAAGAGCCAGCTTTAATGAACGTGTCCCACCATTCACTGAAGTGACTCACTTTTCCAGGTCAAATACGGCAATTACATCCTGAACTATATTAAGAAACAAACAGGAGAAGGAGCAGGAAAGACATCCGGCCCAGATGGTCTCACCTGCTGAAGGATAGCTGCAAGGGAGTTCTTGTCTTTTTGATTAACACCATCTCTTTGTAAGCGAGCAAGTAGCTCTGGTTTCTTGTAGGTCTTCAGGGCCAGTAAGTGAATCACCCTGTCCCTATATGGTCGCTGAGAAATACTGTTGTTTACGTGGGTCTTTCGTATTGTATTTGCAGGATTGATGGGTGTTGACCTTTTCCTCTCAGGCACTGCATCTGGAATACTTTGTGGTGCTTTCCGAATCTGTACTCTTTTACCTAAGCCAGAATTTTTAAAGAAGGGGGAAAAAATTAATAGTTTTTGCATTGATTTAGAAACATCTGATTTTTTCCAAAGTTTAACTTAGTGTTATCTGTACAAGTACTGTTTAGTTCAGAGAAGATATAATAAAGTGCATCATGTTCAGAACTCAGAAAGTCTGATATCACTCAAATGTAAGTGATACTGTTAGGAAGGCAAGCCAGGTTTCTTTGCTTATACAGATACATGCCTTCAGTATTTTCTTTATTAATTCACAGGCTGAGAAAAATTCAACACCAAGTTAATGTGATATTTTATGTTTTAAATGAGGACAAAACTCACATGAGCTAAGAACTCTGGATGACTAACACGTTTTCCATTGGTGCCTAAGGAACCCAAATCTATATAATAATAACGTGGAAGTGAACATAGAAGCCATGTGGTTGTGAAATTTATTGGGGAAAAAACAAAAACTCACATTCAACACCAAGTATTGAATTGATTAGTGGCATGTGAGAACCAATCATTGATGCCACACAATTTTGAAAATGAAACTATTTTACCTCCATTACCAAAACAATTCATGTAACTGGCCTGAAATTTTTCATTAGAAATAACCTGTCAAACAACATCTTTGTTCCAAAGATCAAATCCACAGATGATTAAAAAATGCTCCATTTCTAATGAGAAGTTTATTGTTTCCAAATGAATTCAAGTGGTACTGCATGCTGGTAAAGGCACCCTCCAAAGATAATGCTGTAAACATGTTCAACAGTTTATTTAATTAAATAGGATATTTTTTCCATAAAGGTAAATGGTAATACTAATAGCTTTTCTCCACCAGAATCATAACAATTTGGCCAGGTAATTTTTTTTAAGCATTTAAACATCCATCACCTACAGAGAGGGGACAGATTCATTGAAGCTAAGAATTTTACTGTATTAGGTTTATTATTTTGGCTTACATCAAGGAGTAAAGTTGAGACTTGGGTATTCCTACAAATCCAATTTCTTATAAGTTTGGTATAAAAGACTTTCAGGGACACAATACAATGGTGCCATACCCAGCCTGACAGCCTCTGTGATGCTGAGGAAAATGAAAGTCTTGGGGAAGGAGAACATCAAGCTGGAGTGGAGGGAAACTCTGCATAATTGAGACACTCCTTCTAGAGGATACCATAGTATCCTCTAAAACTGAAGATACCCCGCTAGGGGAGGTGACCTCAGTTATTAGAAAGAAAGAAGGAATAGTAAAGGGTGATGTGATTACCACAAATACAGATAGTTGGGTTTGCGATGATGGGGAGAACTGCATGGGTGAATTGCTCCCGAGGTGCAAAGGCTGCGGATCTCAAGACATCGAGATATATGTGCAGTTCTGGGGAAGAGCCTGCATATGGTACACCATACGTACCTCTGACATAGAGAAAGATGGGAGAGAGATCCTGGAGGCAAAAATTTAGACTGCTAAATGAGAGATTACATTTCAGGACCTCGATAATAGCATTCTCTGAAATGGTTGTAGTTCCACATGCAGGGCCAGCTACACAGGCAGAACTGCAGGGTCTGAATGTGTGGATGGTGTTGGAAGGAAGATGTTACATTTTTTAGGAACAGAGGACTTTCTGGGAAAGAAGGGTCCTATACAGGAAGGATGGGCTCCGTCTAAATTAAAATGGAACCAAACTGCAGGCATGTAAAATTAAAAAAAATTGTAGAGGAGTTTCAAAAATAAGGGCTGGGGGAAAGCTAAGAGGCATAAAGTACACAGTTCAGACAGACATCCTTTAGGGGAATATTTATTAAAGGGGATACGCTATATCCTAGTAAAGAGGTGAGGATAGACATTCGTAAGGTACAGGCAGGGACCAAAGAGAAATAGTCAAAAAACAGTCCCATTCAGTTACATTACATGAAGGCAGACAATTAAATATTGACAAATATTACAAATGCTTTATACAAATTCATGAGGTCTAAATATCAAGAGGGTGAACTTGGAGAAAATGTTATCAAATAATAGACATCATAGCAACTTTATGGAATGATGATAAATCAATTGGACATAGTAATACCAGAATAGAAATACATAGGAATGACAGAGTAGGTTGCAGTGGTGAAGGAGTGACACTACACAATCAAATATAATGAAAATCTTTACTGAATCAAAACTACCATAGAATTTCTTCGGATAGAAATCTTGACCATTAAGAATACAGCAGTCGGAACATACTATCAACCACCTGACCTGAATGTTGACTGACTGCAACTGAAATGCTCAGGGAAATTAGAGAGACTACAAAAACTGAAATCTCAATAATAATAATAGTGGGAGATTTCAACTATGCTTATATGTATTGGGAATGTGTCACCTCAGGATGGAATGCAGAGACAGGATGGAATGCAGGGACACCATTAATGACTGGAGCTGGTAGCCCTGGAACCCATAAGGAAAGAGGCAATTTTTTATTTAGCTATAAATAGAACTCAGGATCTGGTCCAAAAGGTGAGCATAGCTGAATTGGTCAGTATCAACTACCATAATGTAATTAAATTTAACATTCTTGTAGAGAGGAAAATACCAAAAAACACCAAATTAACTTCCAAAAGGAGAACTACACAATAATGAAGCTAGTTAAATAGCAATTACAAGAAACAGTCATAAGAATGCAATGCCTGCAAGCTGCACAGAACCACCGTAACAGAGGCTCTAACTAAATGTATATCCTTCCCCACAACAAACCCCAAAACAAAACTGTAAAGACCAAAAAGGCTAAGGCAAAAAGACTATGGCTAAGATAGTAAAAGAAAAGGTTAGAGACGAAAAAATATCCTTTAAAAATTGGAAATCAAAGGCTATTCAGGAAAACAGAAGTGAGAATAAATTCTGGCAAGTCAAGTATCATTAGGCAGGCCAAAAAAGAATTCGAAGATCAACTAGCAGAAGACGAAAACTAACAGCAAATTTTTTTTTGTAACTACTACAAAATCAGCAAGCGTGTCAAATAATCAGTGTGGCCAGTGGACAACCGAAGTACTAAAGGCTCACTCAAGGAAGACAATATCATTCTGGAGAAGCTAAATGAGTTCTTTGCCTCTGTCTTCACTGCAGATGATGTGAGGGAGATTCCCATACCTGAGCCATTTCTAAGGTGACAAATCTAAGCAACTGCCCCAGACTGAGGCATCAACATAGTAAGTTTTAAAACAAATTGATGAATATATACAATAATAAATCACCAGGATCTGATGGCATTTACTCAAGAGTTTTGAAGGAACTTCTATAAAATTGCAGAACTAACAGTTGTGATACGTAACCTATCATTTAAATAAGTCTCTGTACCAGATCACTGGCGGATAGTAAATGTAAAGCTGATTTTTTTTTTTTTTTAAAAAGGCTACAGAGGCTATCCTGGCAAGCACAGGCTGGTAAGTCTAACTTCAGTACAAACTGGCTGAAACTGTAGCAAAAGAACAAGTTTATCAGACATAGATAAACCCAATATGTTGGGGAAGAGTCAACGCAGATTTATAAAGAGAAATCATGCCTCACTAATCTATGCTAGAGCTCTATAAAATCATCAATGGTGTGGAGAAAGTGAGTAAGTGTTATTTCCCCTTCACATAACACAAATACCAAGGGCACCCAATGAAATCAGTAGGCAGCAGGTTCAAACAAACATAAGGTTGTATTTCTTCACACAACATACAGTCAACATGTGTAACTCTTTGCCAAGGGAAGTTGTGAAGCAAAGAAGTATAAATGAATTAAAAAAGAATTAAGAACATTTATAGAGGATAGGTCCATCAATGGCTAATAGCTAAGATGTTGAGAGATGCAACCCCGTGCTCTAAACCCAAACCTCAACTGCCAGAAGCTGGAAGTGGATGACAGTGGAGTGGATCACTCAGTTGTCCTGGAATCTAACTGGAATTGGGTAATTGTCTTTGGAATCCTGAAAAGTTTCTTAAATGCTTTTATTGAAATCAAAACCTCACATAAAAGCACTCCATTTATAGTACGAATTCAACTACACTAGCTGTCATCTGCTGGTAGAGTAAAAACGTTTTAATTTTGCAGTACAGACTGACAACCATTCCTTAAATTACACTAATGCCTTAGATCTTGCATTGATGAATTACATTGATGCCTTAGATCTTGCACTTACAGTTTCAAAAATAAGCATAACCACACGATCAGATAAATCCTTGCATTTTTTAGCACAACAGTTAACTATTCAGTCATTGTAATTAGATTAGTTTCACAAAGCTGTGATCAGTTAAATTCCATTTAGGCACACATCTCTTGCACACCAGGATAGAACAGAGTTCAAGAATTATTTAAGCATTATTCAAGCAAAAACTGAGTCTAGGACTCTACCCATTAGAAATTAAAAACCGACGTGGGAGCTTAACCTCACTGCAATCCAGTTCTAAAATTGTAGTATATTAAGAGCCTTCCATATCATACTAAAATTTTGGCCTGTCTTAACAGAATTTACAAAAATCCCTGTCTCAGATTCTTCAAGAAGGAAATATCTATAAGAAGGTTAAAAACTTAGTGTAGTTAAGTGTATACATCCTGAGAGACTGGGTACAGCACCAACTTTATTTCTCCATGGTGAGCAAATTCTCATCTAAAAGCTTGTTTTTACGTGATTTATAAGTAGCCAAAGTGAATGGTGTGTTCAAGAGAACACAATTTATCAATTTACTTTAAACACCCTATCAATGTGAAAAATGGAATAAAACAGTAAAAAGTCCACCAGCATCTCAGCTGATAAAGCAACAGAATGCTGTTCTTTGAAGGCAGTCTACAGGAAAATGGAATTTTGATTTTCAACATACAGCAAGAGAAGCTCCAATATAAGCCAACAGACCTTCCTGGAGTCTACAGTTCATAGACAACACATATTCAGTTTTGCATTTCAATAGGCCGGGTAGATGCCTATTTAAGATGGCTTGCTGTTGGCCAACTCAGCACTGCAGTGTAACCAGACTCAAATGTTTAGATACTGGTGGGGGAAGTACTTTCATATTTAAATATTTTGCTCTTTCTTTCAAGAGGTCACTGCTAGAGGAAGATGTGCGTGGATGCTGAAGCAAGGCATGGTCATTTGCTCTACTTGTTTTAAGGGAATTCTGCATATCCATATGGCAGAATTTACATCCAGAGATTGTTAAAATGAAGGATCACTACAATTGACTAGACCACTAAAATGAATAGGAAGTGGGTAGTTCAGGCTTATCTTATTAAACAATCAATTTGTAAGCATTTAGAGGATAATAAGGTGGTAATAGTCAACATGGATTGGTTAAGAACAAGTCATGCTAAACAATCAAATTTTCTTCTTTGATAGTGTTATTGGTCTAATGGAAGGGAGAAACAGTAGACGATCTTGATTTTAGCAAAACTTGAGTCCCACATGACATTTTCACAAGCAAGCTAGGCAAATGTCTAGATGAAATGGCTATAAGGTAGGTGCACAATTGATTGAAAAAAACTCTCAAAGAATACATACAAATGTTTTTTTATCAAACTAGGACGATACTGCAGATATCTGTCTTAGCTCTAGTACTATTCACCATTTTATTTAATGACTTGGATAATGGAGTGGACAGTGGGGAGAATGCTTATAAAATTTGCAGATGTCACCAAACTCAAAGGGGTTGCCACCACCTTAGAGGACAAAATTAGAATTCAAAAGGCTCTCAAATTGGAGAACTGGTCTGAAATCAATGAGATGAAATTCAATAAAGGTAAGTGCAAAGTACTTCACTTACAAAGGAATATACATAAAATGCACAAACACAGAAAGAGAATAATTGGCTTGGCTGTAGTACTGCAGAAAAGGATCTGGCGATTATAGTGGATCACAGATTGAATGTGAGCAAATGGTGTGATGCATCTGCAAAAAAGGCTTGTATTCTGGGGTGTATTAACAGGAGAGTCTTATGCAAGACTTGGACTGTAACTGCCCCACTCTAGCTGGCACTGGTGGGGCCACTGCTGCAGTATCGTATCCAGTTTTGGGTGTCACTTTAGGGAAGATGTGGACAAACTGGAGCGACTCCAGAGGAGAGCAACAAAAATGATAAAAGGGTTAGAAAACCTGAGCCATTAGAAAAGCCTAAAAAACCTGGACATGTTTAGTCTTGAGAAAAGAGGATGAGGGGGTAGGGTGGGGCAGAAGACCACATAACAGTCTTCAAATACATGAAGGGCTCGTGTAAAGGGAATGATGATCAGCTCTTGTCCAGTGAAGGTAGAAGAGAGAAGTAATAGGCTTAGTCTGCAGCAAGGGAGATTTAGGTCAGATATTAGGAAAAGCTCTCTAACTGTAAGAATAGTTAAGTACTAGAACTGATTACCAAGGGAGGTTGTGGAATCCCCATCTTTAGAGGCTTTTAAGAACAAGTTGGACAAAACACCTGTTAGGGAGTCAAGATACATTTGACCCCTTCCTCAGCGTACATATGTGTGGGGGTGGAAAGAGGGATGGACTAGATCAGTGTTGCTCAACAACCGATTCCTGTGATTGTGCCGATGCTGTATAGGAAGCTGGTCCCTGGTATCAAAGAGGTTGAGAAACACAGACTAGATGGCTTCAAGGTCTCTTCCAGCTCTACATCCCTAGGGTGTTATGCTCTTGGTAGTATCTCAAATAGCCTGCAGACTAACAACCATGCATGGAACAGTTTATATTGTCATGAATCGCTATTTAAGACCCAACTGTTTAAAGCATAACAATCTTCGATTCTGATCACTACAAAAAGGCTCCAATTCTATGATCCTGTCAGTGTTCACAGCAAAACATTACTGCCCCTGGCAAATCACTAAATCTAGTTCCCATTATAACCCTGCCAATAAGGTGGTCAAACTACTATCAGAGGAAATTATGTTCTTGATAAATGACTATTTATCAAGACCATGCCTCATGATGCATAAAGAACACACATTTCTGCAGCTCCTAGGTTTGTGATTGTGTATACCAAAACTTCACTTCATTGCTTTTCCAGATTACAGGTTAAGGCAATACTGATAGCTTTATGAATTGAGACACTGTAGGCCAATCCAGGAACATCTGTAGTATTTAACTAATTTATAATGATAATAGTCTCATTCTTTTAAGTAAGTATCTAAGAGGAGAAGAAAATAAAGATGTACAGGAAGTAATGAACTGATAAAACAGATGTACTAGGTTCTGAGGAAGAATGGATATTCAGGCAGCATGAGCTACAGAGTAAAGAGGAGACATAACAAGGGCTAGGGAGAAAAAGGAAAAAACAGGTGAGTGGGGCAATGTGAACAGGTGATGTGAAACTATTACCATAAATGTTGAGATGCTTGGGTATAAGCAGTGTCAACAGGCTAAAAAGTAATGGCTCTTGAAGACTGTCAAAATTATTACCTTTTGACTGTCTATTAGATTAAAAATATAAATATAACCATACCTACAAATGGCCCACCAGGCTTTATGACCTTTGTACTGCGGTTGCGAGATTCCTCTTCTGCCTGGGTCATGCGTTCTCTTGTCATCTGATAAGAGTCATTTGTTGCACATACTGTAATCTTATCCTGTATAAATCCGAGGCAATTGAGCTGTGAGGCTCCAGAACTATGAAAATATTGAAAGAAAACACAATTTCAAGAGAATAAGTATTCTGCTTTTATTCTGAACTTAAACTGATCAATACAGAATAAATATTAGGAGCAAATTATGACAAATCTCAATGGGCAAAAAGGGTGCATTTTTCAATTCCTCTAACATAGCTAGCTAAGTTCTAACATGGCTCCCAAATGTGTTTTATGGAGTTTCTACAAGCACACGTTACATCGCTAACCATACTGGTATAGGTAATGATACAACCCTCCCACAATGTGGACACAGTGATCATGGCATAAGGCAACCTTACAGTGGTTGTTAACAGTATGACCATTTCAATAAAAAGTAACTGCTCTAACCAAAATAGGTACTGTACCAAAACTGTCCATAAAGTGTGCATTAGCCATGTCTTATTAATCATTAAAAGACTTCAAATTGTATTACAATCACTCAAGTTAGCAAAAGCAAAAACAAAACAAAAAGACCCAAGTGCAACAGGACTTCTTGCTGTTTTTTCACTTGTTATCAAAACAGGGCCTTAGTCACTCATGCAGTTCTAGTCAACTCTCTCCAACTTTAAGGAAAACCATCAATCTAATTCCCAATGTCAATTTCACCCATAACTTATAGCTTAAGATTTCCCTAATCCTTCAGTTATTAAAATATTCCATTGCTCAATTTACTTACTTTGTGCATTTATCAGCACACTGAAAAGCTTATTTTCACAGTTTCCTCATTTGTTTTCATGAGTCTTACATGTAACAAAAAGGGAAACATTTTAAAAAGAATAAGTGTGATAGCAAAACCACAAATACTCAATGGCAGGCATAGTACCTTATAACTGAGTGGTTTCTCAGGCTTTTGTGGGTCATGACATGCTTGGTGTCATGCACGATCCTACAGAACACACTAGGTTATCCCCTCCAGGCCAAATCCAGACCCCTCTTCTCCCCCGAACTCACTCACCGCTGTGTGGTGACACAGTAATGTGTCCTGACACAGTGGTTGAGAAACACTGTTGTAATTTGTGCATTATAAACTGTCTAAATGTTATGCTCGATATCCCTGCAAACACTATGGTTTTCCAAGAAGAATGAATCCTTCATGAATTAAATATGGATTAAAATGTGCTACCCCTGTAACTGTTCCTGCAGACAGCTGTTGCTTAAATTGGTATATCAAAAGCCCTGTCCCACAAGGGACAGGGAAGACTGTTCAAATTCAAACAATGACAATGTTTTAAACACTGGGTGACAAGTACATGCCTAGTTAAAACCATGCTAGTCTGAGTAGCTCCGATCCCATAAAGGACAGTGATTCTAGCTGACCAACATTTTTTAAAAGCAATCCCACAATTCTATGCTGCATGTTCCAGATAGAATGGGTAAAGAACATTCAGCACATCATTTCTCCTTAACTTGCCATTTTATTTTTAGCTCTCCTGAAGTCATGCCAGATAGATCAAGCTCAGTTTTAACATCTCAGAATACATCATTTAAGATTTCACAGGTACTACGGGATTACCTCAGTGGTGCAGAGTGGAATTTCTACTATGGCCCAAATTAAACAGAATGTTACACTACTGTATAACTTCCAAGTTCTTTAGTGTGTTACATCACAAAGAATACATGAGCATATTGAAAAAGCACATGTAGTACCTCTTTCATTCCATCACCTCACGGCAAACCACACCCCTTATCTGACTCCTTGAATACTGTCTCTAGTGTTCAACTGGGCTCAGTAATTTTTTTTAAAGTAAAATTCAGTTTATCTTTTGGCATTTTAACACCACATTTTTCATGTTAATGAATTGGAGACTCAAACATTTTAGTTATATTTTAAACAAAAATAAGTAGGATATGCTATCACGTACAAAATGGTCACTAATGTCTAATAATCTGGGGTGGTTTAAGGAGAGGGGAGTGGGAGAGAGAAGCATAGATAGACAAGGACCAGACAAGAAAAGGGACTGCTGGTAAACTCTGCAGCCTGGGTTGACCAGTGGGCAATTCCAAACTGCTGCAGTTTGAAGTTTAAGCTTCTCAACTTTAGTGATGAAACTTCAGGAAATTGTGTTGGTTGAATATTCTATCATAATTCATAGGATCTTCTCAAAACTGAACAATTAAATGGTGTCAAATTCCAATGTGAAGCTTCTGCACATGTGTTCTAAAACCATAAAAGAACCAGTATACTGACTATGATAGTTTCTCTACACAGGTTTAAGAACTTCAGACTTTTAGCTCTGTCTTGACTGAGAGCAGAACTGTGTCATGTATAAACCATGGCTGTTTACTTGCAGAGTTTTAGCACTGATCAGTATGCATACCTGTTTGTCTGCAGTTCATGTTTAACATTATAAATTACACAGAGAGTTTGGTCTACAACACAGGGCTCAATTTATAGTAGCAGAAACACCTTTTTCCTGGATCCACTTACAGCTTTCTATTCCAGCACAGTACAGCAATCTTGTCTGCATAATTGCAAGTGAACAGTATAGCTCTGTTGCAAATCCAGCTGTACAGTGTCAAAGAATTGCTATGCTGTAACCAGGCTCTGGAACAGAGTAGCTGTGCAACTGTGGATGAAATTTTTGACTAGTGCAGTAGTTCTTAAAATAAAATCCTTATCCATCATGGTCAGAGAAACTATGCTAGAATGCTGTCAGGTGTAGTCATATTTAATCCTTGCATTGACAATACTGCCTACTTTTCATGTATGACACTAGGGAGGTGAGAAAGTACTCAGAGGTTAGTTTAGCAAACAAAAACATACATAAAAGCAGGTATTTATACTTTACAAGAGGCCATACTTATTTAATTGAGGGTTATGTTTTACAATAGTAATGTAATGTAGTAATATTTTTGAAAAAAATTTACAACCTTTCACTGCTTCTGTTCTAGACCACCACTACTAACTAGTATTTTCTTTCAGGACAAATTTAAGTATTGCTTACCTTGAGACAGTTTGCTGGACACAGTCAAAGCTTCCCTGAGGATTATCTTTGCCAACATTTGACAAGTAGAAGTTAAAGTTATGCACTTCATTGGGGAGATCAGCTTTGGGAATTTTGACAAGCTAAAAGATAAATATAAACTGAAATTTTACAGGTGCCAATCAATGTGATTTGTATATATGTATTTTACTTTAAATTCAGGTGCAGTGACAAAGTATGCTTAACATTTGTGATATGAATGCCACTCAAATTATGAAGCATATCTTAAAAAGAGTTAACTCGGGCACACTTCCCCGTAAACATTAATCTTATCAGGATACAAGACTATACTTGTAGCTGTACAAATTATACCCCGCTCATGTAACCAACGAACAGTTCTAATTCAGCATAGTACTTTCGCACATGTTGAACTTTATTCATGTGTACAGTTCAACTGACTACAGGAAGACTATTGGTGCATTGAAAGTTAAGTATGACTAGGTGCCTTACTGAATAAGGTAAAACCTATTGCTGCTAAATTACTCTGTGCTTAGTTGTTGGCCAAAGTAGAATCTATTGTACTTTGCTTCCTGGTTTTTAAAGATCATTAACCCTAGTGAGAACTAGATATGATCAAAATTCTAGAATAAGAATTAAAGCACAAACCAAAGACGGAAGGCAAAAAAAAAAAAAATCAAGAACATCAATTAACTGTACAATGGTTAAAAATAGCATAGCTATATGGATTTATTTAAATTCATGGATTAAAAGCCTGTCAAATAAGTACTTGTAGCTATTTTAAATCAAGTTGCTTGTATAAATACAAAATACACATAGCTTTCTATACAAGAAATAGGAAGTTGGATAATAAAACTTGCTTTCTTTGTTCAATTCACTCATCCTATAATTTTTGCGCAGCACAGAACATTCTGCATTCTGCAGATTTTAAAAGTATCTGTTTCACATGATCACTAGAATAGTAAAGTCATGTGATGTGTGCTTCAACAAGCTGTTTTACAAAAGCAAACATAAGGAGACATGGTTTTGAATGCTATATATTTTAAGTTTAACTTATTTTTAGATAAACGTAAGAGACTTGTGGAATCTATTTGAAGTTTCAAAACATTAAATAGCCCAATTTTGAAAGAAAATATTTGTTTACTTAAAGCAACAATCACAACGCCCTTTATGGAATCCTCCTCCGTTACACATCTTTTATTTTGCTTATAAAATTGGTCAATGGTCATGACTAGTATTAACTTGCACAACTAATAGAACACATATTTTTCTTCCTTGAAATGAAAACCTAGGGAAAAAGAGTCACTGCCATTTAAGTTTAGATAATCAGTGTTGCACAGAACACATCAGCAACTTGGGACAACTGCTGGCCTTCAGAGAGAAAGATAAGGACTATACCTGTAAGCTACTCAGCTATTTAAATATAAAACATGAATGTACTTGTGCTAGTCAATAAAGCACTGTACACTGTAAGATTTAAGAGAAAAATTTAAGCAAAGTAGCAGATCCAAATCTTGGATTATCATGTATCTGAATGTTATAAAAGTTTACCTTCCTAATTGGGAGATTCATAATAAAACATCAGCTATTAAAAGACCTATTGTAGATACCATTTTTGATTCTGCAGTTTACCTTAAAACTCAACAAGACTGTCGGAGGTACACAAAGTATTGTATTCTGAAATTTTTTTCAACCTACTATTGTTCACTACCTGATTACTACAAATGAAAGTAAAAATATTTTCCTTAAGTTTTTGTTAACGTTTGATAGCACTGTGAAGTCAGCTCCACGATATCCCATTTGTGTGGTCTTTTGTGTTTTAAAGATTGATTATAAACACACAAGAGTTGGATGAGAGTTCAGATGCAGAGTATCTGAAAAACATTTAAAAATAAAACTAATTTCCATATGTGTCCCTTGCATGATTGACATTTCTGAGAAATTTAACCCACTAAAAAGAATAAGCTTTTTTCCCAAGCTCCACTTCTGAGAAAGCCAAAACAAACTATAAACACTCCATTGATGTCTTCCTTCCATTTAAAGTTAGACTTCAAGTGCATGTGACCAAAACAATTAAACAGATTGAAGTAGATGACTGCAATCGTGTATGCTTGGAATTTACTTTGAAAGGGTACACAACTTTATTTGTTCTCAGTCTTAAAAAATGCACTGTGGAGGCACATTACATATTAGAGGTATTTAGATAATTAACATTCCAAAATAGTTATTGTGGTTAGTACAGAAGATAATAGAATGACATCTATCTGTTTTTTTCTATTACAGGTTGAAGGTTGATGCACTTGCTGGAAAGGACAATTATGCAGGTGTTCATTAGGGTGCTTCCCTAATCATGCTAGCATTACTTCGGTCTCATCCACAAAGTGTCAGCCAGCTGGGCTTCATCCACATGATGATCTCAGAAAGAAAAGCTTTCAGATGGTATTTTCAGACATAGAGACTACACAGAACAGTGCGTCTTCCATGAACTGCTCACACTTCAGCCCATGTTGTCTCACTAGCTCTCTCAGTGGCCTCATACAGATACTGAAAAAGCTGAGAGAGAGAATAGAGCCTTATGGGACACCATAAGACAACAGTTGTCTAGCAACCCTTTTGATTAGCTCAGGTCTTCTTTCTGGGAGCAATGTTAGGGCTATTTCATTCATCCTTCCCTCCTCTAACTCTTGGGAAAGAAGAGTTTGATGGCCCATAACATCTAATGCTGGTGAGAGGCTCATCAGAATTAGTGGTGGTGGAAGCACATCTATCAGTAAACAGAATGTGATCATCCAAGAGGGCAATTGATGCTGTTTCAGCCCCACACCCAGGCTTGAAGCCAAACTGAAAGGGATCCAGAATGTTGGCAGTAGAAATGATGGAGATTATTTTCAGCTGGCGTTAGCTTGCTTCAAAATGGAATGGTGAAAACTGGGTTATAGCTTGAGAGGTGACTGGTATACAGCAAGGTCTTATTTAGGATTGGACAAACAGACTATTGCATATTTTAGGGTAAAAGGCAGAATTCCTTTTTCAGAGGAGGTATTATTGACAATGTCTGTTAGTGTTGGTCTTCAATGTTCCCCACTTTTTCATCAGCAAGGAAGGGCAAGGATCAGAGCTGAAGGTGGCTGTCTTGCGTGTTCTTCGTGCTTCTATCACTTCTTGTGACAATGGTTTGAATTTCAGGAAAGGGATGCTGGTGAGGTTGTTTCTCATTTGGTCTCTGCTTGATTTCTTTCTTTGGGGATTAGTGAGGTTATGCAACTGATTTCATCTAATAAGAGGATAATTTCTCACATTTAGAGACACTAGGTTTGGGACAAAGTGGAAGTATTCAGGGTTTATCATCCAGAAGAGCAGAGGAGAAAGGGAAGCTTTGTTGCTCTAATGGCTGAGAGTTTACTTAGCTTCAAATACAGCAAGAGGTGCTGTCAGACTGCCTTTTATTTCAGTATTGCATAAGCTTTTTTCCTTCCTCCTTTTCTATTCTCAACCTATTCTAAACGATGATCCCTCACTCTCACGAGCCTTTGGGGACAGACCTCTCCTTGCTTACAAACAGCCCCGCAACCTTAAATGGATACTCACCATCAACTACAGACCAAACAACAGAAAAATTAAAGCAGGAACATATCCTTGCAACAAACCACGTTGCCAACTTTGCCCACATATTTACATAAAAGGCACCATCATAGGACCTAATCAAGCCACTTACTCCATCAAAGGCTCATTCACCTGCTCGTCCACCAATGTGATTTATGCCATCATGTGCCGGAAATGCCCCTCTGCCTTATATACTGGACAAAGAGGGCAGTCTCTGCACAAAAGAATAAATGGGCACAAGTCTGAAATCAGAAATCACAATATTCAAAAGCCAATAGGGGAACACTTCAGTCTCCCTGCTCACTCCACTGATGACTTGTTAATAGTGGTGCTCAAACAAATCGCAGCTTCAAAGAGAAACTGAAGAATTGGAACTTGTATGTAAATTTGACTCTGTTGCCTCAGGGTTAAACAGAGACTACGGACTTTACTCTCCTGACAACAGGTGATTGGATCTCACCTTCCCCTATATGCTATTCCCCAGTGTTTGAATCCCAACACCTATTTTGATTTGCAGTTACAGCCTGACCTGATCCTGTCATACATTTCCCTGCATTTAACTTCTTCCCACTCTAACTTCCCCATCCTCAAAGTGTCTGACGAAGTGGGATTTTCTTGCACAAAAGCTCATGTGCTAAATAAATGTGTTAGTCTTTAAAAGTAACACAGGACTCCTTGTTTGTTTTGTTTAAACCAGTAATTTAGTGGGTTTTTTGTTTTCTTTTACAATAGGTACTATTCGGTTATTGCGTTTGGAAGAACTTTATAAGAGAAATAAAAACCATCTTTAAAAGGCCAATGAAGTCCCCCTTTGGAAGCAATTTCCACTAATGTGATTGAACTGAACTGTAGGACAAACACTTATTTTCATTTTAGTTAAGTCAATGCAATTTAAATTCAAGTTCAACTTCTCTGAAATAAAGGGCGTCTATATTGACTACTCTAAAAAAAACTTGAGTTTTGGACATAAAGACTTCCAACACAAGTTTAATCAACTGAGACTTTTAAGACCCACACAAACTTTCTCCTCCCTATATTTTTGTCTCAGCTCTATCTGAAAATTAAAGGAACTTGACTAACCCATGGATTATAAAATACAGAACACTTCCATGCCCACTTTCAGACAACAGTGTTGTGGTTAATTCACAAAGTTGTGTAGTTTAAAAAGCCTTCAAGCATAGAATTCTGACACAAACAGCACTCTTTCTCATCTCAGACGCCATCCAAATTAGTGAATATACAAGGACTGGTCATATAGCTGTGCTTAAAACCTTGGAAGTTATCCCAAAAGTTTCATATAAGAGGATGACTGACAAGAGGTCAAATTTCTACGAGCACTTAAGCCTTACAATCTATTTGTAGATAAGGGGTCAGCAACCCCCAGCACGCATGCCAAACTTAGCATGCAGGCTGCGCCGCTCAGGTTCCCCCTGCTGGCCCCACCCCCCAGCACCACAAGAGCCACGTGCCGTGGCTCCAGGCCCCTGCTGGATGTGTTTCCCTGCTGGGGAGTGGGGCTTGCAGGGAAGAGAAGCCGTGGCGCGTGCATTTCCTGTCCTATGTTGCCCTGCCCCCCCCCCCCACTCGGGAGCAGGGCCTGCAGGGAAGAGAAGCCGTTGCGCTTGGGGCTCCTGTCCTGTTGGTCCCGCCTTCCCACTGGGGAGCGTGGCCAGCAGGGAGGAGTCCCTGCCTCTGCCCCATTTTGGCCCCACCCCTGGCACCTGTTGAGGGTGCAGTGGGCGGGGCTGGCACTGTTGTAGATTGTGACAGCCATATTATTATGTTTACCAAACAACATTTAGATGTATCCTAAAGGTTTTCTGGGACCCAATCTTAAAAAAGCTCAGACCCAGAAATCCATTTAGGGACTAGCTGGAAAACAATGGGTATTTGTCTAAACTGTCTTTTAAAACCTACAGAGGTGAGTCTCAGAGCCTGGTTTACAAGAGCACTAAAAAGAGAAGTGCAGATATTGCGGCTCAGGTTGGAGCTGAGGCTCTGCAACCCAACTCTCTCCACAGATTTCAAGGCCTGAACTCCAGTCCAAGGATTAATGTCTATGCAGCTGTTTTTAATACCAGAGCATAAGTTTGAGTCTGTGAACCCAGGCTCTGAGGTCAGGTCTACACTACAGACTTATCAATATAACTAAGTTGCCCAGAAATGTGAAAAATCCACATCCCAGAGCGATGTAGTTATTCCAATTCCAATTACTTCCCATGCAAACAGTGCTATTTCTATTGGAGACCTTCTCCCATCAATACAGCTACCACCTATTGGGGAAGTGGATTAACTCCATCAATGTGGAGAAATTCTCCTGTTCATGGTGCATGTGAAGACAAGCCCTGAAACTTGCTGCCAGACTTTAAAATGCAATGTGGATATATACAGTGACTTGTCAGATATCTGAAGTTCATCACATCTACATCTATGGTGCTGTATTTTATGTTGCAAAACAAATGGGAGGTTATTGCCTCAAAGAACTTACAACTCAGTTTAGACAAGTTAAAAATGAACATGGGGGAAGGAAGAAAGTCGGCAGAACAAAGATTATGTAACAGTAAAGGCCTGACCACATTACAACTTTTAACTAAGTCTGTAACCAGTTGGTGAAACAGATGGTTCTGTCTAAATACAACATGGTTATTAACTGTTTTACTCCTTGCCCACTTCCAGGCTAGTATGCAACTGTCTTTTTTTGCAATTATATATGGAAAAGGTGCACCAGACAACAGGACCCATCTGCCTAAAAGAGCTCTTTGGGTAGCACTCCTTCTTTTCAGCTCTGTACATGCTAGGATGTCCTATTGTTGGGGTCCCATCAAATTTAGAGCTGTGAAAATCCTGTCATGGACTATGAAATCTGATTTCCCCCATGATACCTGGTTATTGTAGGGGAGGTGGTCTGATCTTCCCCATACTGCTGGGGGACACCACCAGCTAGGGGCTCCTAACATGCACTGGGCTCAAGCTACTAGACCCAGCCTGGCTCAGGAGGGGCAGGGATTCCTCTTCCTCTACAGGGGCCACTCCTGGGAACAGGTTAGATCCACCTTTGGGAACCTCCACTGGCTTTAGAAAAATCAGCAGCTCGTGGCTGCAAGCCCAGCTCCAAAAAGCAGCACAGAAGTGCAGGTGGCACACCAGAGCTAGGGGCTGAAGGCAGCTCAGCTGTGGAGCCTCCTGCAGGTGGGGAAGTTTCCCGGAGGTGGGTCTAACTCTGCCCCAGGAAGCCCCACCAGGACTAGCAGCTGGACCTCAGTGCAGAGTAGAAGCCCCTGCCTGGGAGACCCCTGGCCTGCTAGTCCCAGCCTCCAGCCCAGCACCTGGGACATAAAGGGGCTTTGGGCTGTGTGTGTCTGGTGGTGGGAGGGACCATGGCACCCCTCGATGATGGGGCCCTGGGCAGTTGAATAAGGCCAGCCCTCCCGTGCCCATGATGACTCTAGTTATATCCTGTAACCTTCACTTTTGCACTGTTGCTGGTGGTAGATCTAGATGTTGCCCAGCTCTGAAAGCAGTGCTTCTGTTAGTAGCGGTACAAAAGCAAGGATCGTAATCCTATAACACATCCCCCCCCCGCCCTCCCGCAACAGACCTGCTACTTCCCACAGCCCCCTTTTGAACTGGGATCTTCACGATTACAACACCACAATTTCAGATGTATACACCTGGAACCGTGAAACTGACTATTCTAAAAATCTTGTGACTGAGAAATTGACCGAAATAGACTATGAATTTGGTAAAGCCCTGCTTATAGTGCTTCACTCCATGCACTGACAAGTCTGGCCTGTTCTCTGGGTACTATTCTTGGCTGAGGCTCTCTAGAATAGTTACCCAGATTTTTCCAAATAGCACTGAAACAATTATGTCGCATGCAAACATGGCTGTGACACATAGTTACATTGTGGAAACAGCTAGATTGTTTCTATTGTAATCAGATCAGATTAAAATGGCAAGAAATAGCTATAAAAAGTATACTGTACTTGTATAGATATGTTGTGATATATTAGACCCTATCCTTCTTCCGGAAGAAGGAACAGCCAAAGCCTTGTCTCTATTATTTAAATCCCAGTTGTTCAATGATAATAGATGACTTTGTACATAATCCTAAAATATTTTACATACGGTTTATAATCTAGAGATTTAAATTGATTGCTGCTTGTAAACTGCAATTAGAAGATGAAAACAATTTTAGAGGTTTTTAAGAATACCTACTCCTTATCTTTATAACCCATAAATTCCCACTGTGCAATAAATCTAATCAGTTTCCCAACAGGTGGAGCAAGCAATATACAAATGAGCAGAAGAAAATCCATGCAGTGCCTGACAGTAAAATCCTCATTACATATTGCCTAAAGATGAACGAAGAAGCACTCCAGAGAAATGGGTGCACATTTCAGCAGTTGCTACTGCAGGCTTTGAGGTGGATTTTTTTAGGCTCAGAGATGCACATGTTTTGGCCACACACATGTACAAACTTACCAAAAACCTTTGATATACATACAGATAAATACCCCATTTATTATGAGAAATACTCAGATCTACTGACATTATTTAGAACAGTAATTAAAACAAGAGAAATGTATCACCCTATTATAACTCAAAAGAAAACCCCACAGCTATGAAATTGCTAGACAAAATACAAATTTCCAAAGTTCTGCCAGTCTCTGAAATGTCACTCTGGCTCCTTCTTTAAACATGCCGTTGACTTTCATTTCTCTAAGAAGCATTCCCAGCTGCCTCTCTTTCACCATGCCTCCAGCTCTTTAGAGAATGGCATCTCACAGTCCTCGCTTTTAATTCCCTTCCTACTCCCCTATCTGGGATCTTTTATCCCAAAATGTTATATTTTGCTTTTTACAACTTCAAAAACCTTCTTCGTTTTCACAGCTAAAACTTCGCAATCCTTTAGTTTCTCTCTCCTTTCTGGGCTCAACTTTCATCTCTGCTTTAGTCAAGATACTACAACTGAATTTTTTTGGTCAGCCATTCTGATAGTCTCCCTATCCTTTGCTGAATCTCTTTACTTGACTTCCTGCTTCATTCTATACAGAGTTCTGCCATGTTTTCTTTTCCCCCATCCTAGCATAATGTACTTTGTCGACTCCAATAGCCCTGCCCAATTTTTACTATCTTCTTCCCACTTTGATTTCATGGCTTTATGGTTCTGAAGCAGCTTAATTCCTCCAATAAAATAAGGGCCCTCTCCTCTTTCAAGTAGCTCACTTTCCAACTAGGCTTTTGTCTATGTCAGAATTTAAAATAGAGCTGGAACAGGTTTGCTATTGTACACTAAAAGTCTAGTATAGACCCATAGTGTCTACTTTAACATGAGCTAAAATGATGAAGTTAAAGCCCGGGCTCACAAAAATTAGACTGCTAATTTCACCTCAACAAACCTGTAATATGGATTCTCTTGCAGCCGATCTGTTAGCTGTCTGTCCTGATTTTGTAAGATAAATTTTCAGTCAGAATGGCATGTCAATGCCAAATCATTGTCATCCTCAAAGAAACTTTACTCATTTTTGTATTAGTCCTGCTTTCTTTACAATAAAATTAAATAATCCTCAGAGAACTTCAATGCACAAGTCAAGGACTACTGGGGTAATCAGAATGAAAGTGCAATGTTTCAACTCAAGATAAACTTTTGGACATTTATAATGTTTGTTTTTCCTATTTGATGTACACTTAGCAGAAGGTCAGAGAGCCATAATTTAAAAATTCTTCAGTCATTGCTTGTGTTAACAGGAACAGCTTGCATTTTCCATTCCTAGCTATCAGGAAGCTGGGTTTGTTTGTTTTTTTAAATTCTATTGAAAAGCTGCTGTATGTGCCCAACTATGATTAATCTTTCTTACAATAAAATGCATCCATGTAGATACCTGAATCAGGAAATTTAACCTTTTGTTTCCAGCTGCCACCTCCTCCTCCTCCAGGCAAGTAACTCAGCTTCTTTATACTCAGCCTAAGTCCACTACTGAGATCTGGTCTTGGTACTTCCCTTAGTCAGTCTCTTGTATCTACACTCTCCACTAAACTGTTCTCAATAGCACCTATTGCAGGAAGCCAGGTGCTTTTCTTAGACAAGGCATATAAATGCAGAAGCAACTTAAGTGGATACTGTTGGGACCGAAAACTGAATAAGGGAAACATCCATTTTATCCTCAGAGCCCATCCCTTCCCCACAGCTATATGGTCTTTGGGAAAGACTGCAAGGAAGAGCCAACCAGATACTTAGGCCAGCACAAAAGCTGCAGAGGCACCTTAAACTGGAACCAATGGACAGATATTTTCTACAATTTTGATTGAACTTTTTCTGCCTCGTACCAACTGGCTGTTTCAACAGGTTTTTTTTTTTAAACAAAAAACAAAAAAGCAAAGTGCTGGTACTCACATTTTAATAGTAAATTTGAAAAATGCCTCTCCTGCCCCTCTTCTTCCTGCGCCACCCCTTTTTCCAGCGGCATGCTCCTTTCCCCTGCTGACCCTGCCCCCCCAGTAGGGCAGCAGGGCTGGCAAAAAAGGGTGCCGGTACTACATACCCCTGCATTACATCACAAAAAAAAAAAAAAAAGAAAAAAGAGCACTGTTTCAAGCCCTTCTTAACCTCTAATCCTGTCGTAGGCTTGATCTACATTAGGAACTTATGTTGGTATAACTATGTTGCTTGGGGTTTGGAAAATGCACACTTCTGAGCGATAACATTTATACCAACCTAACTCCCAGTGTAGACAACGCCAGGTCCACACCGGGACGTCTCCCATTAGCATAGCTATCACCTTTTAGGGAGGTGGATTACCTAGCTAGCATCTTCACTGAAGTGCTGCAGCAGCCTTAGTGTAGACAAGCTCTGTCTCTTCACCCCAGCCTCACTCCACACTTACCTCTGAATTCCTTCCTTCCCCTTTTTCACCTGCTCTGTCCCCTTTGCTACTCTCCCTTCCCTTGTATTTCAGTTTAGCTAAATCCTTCTTAATGAACACCTAGTTAAGCGGTGGAGTGACTGTGGAAGGTAAAAATCTCCAGCTGAATAAGGATGGGGTGTCTAAATATTCAGGGATTACTAGAAATACAGCTATTTTAGACCAAAACTTTTGTATTACTTGGTTTAACAGAGAAAGGATGCAGAGGTGGCCAACTCCAGGGTACTAAACATTAATTAGTGCTGGATCTTGATCTTTAAAGTTTATCAGATGTGAAAAATTTTGCGTTTTTCTGGATGTGATGGGATCCATATAGGAAGTGAAATTAGATTGTGAACATAAAAACACAGAAGTCCATAGTTAATTAGCTGGAAGTGGCAGGAAACTGTTTCTGATATCTTCCACTCCTAAGTTTGCAATTTGGGCAAGAGGGAGAAGAAAGGAAGACAAGATTCACAGTTTGAGTTTTTATGGAGATTCACCACATCAATTAAATTAATCCCCTAACTATTTACTCCACCTGTTGGAGATGTTGATTTGGAGGTGTTCCTCCGTTTACAGAGGCAAGTCCATTTTCACTGCATGATTTAAGTTCTTTTAGAAATAGAGAGGGATGGGAGGGTGGCACACAAGGAGCTAGTGGGGTGGAATGGAAAGAGCCCTGCTGTAGCAATAAGATGATGCTAGAGAACCTACAAAGTGTGTGATTCCCCTAGCATAGTGCAGTGTTGTACGAGAGAGATTTATCTTGGAGGTGTAGGAGTGTTTTTAAATATAAAAAAGATTGAAGGGTATAATGGATAGTGAGCAGACTCTCCTTTTAGTATTTTCTGCACAATACCAGAACATGGAGACTATTGCCGGTAGTTAGGAGTATTCACTATTAAAGGAGATCAAAAGAAGCATAACTTCTTAGAAATCTAGATCAACAATGGCATTAATAAAACGTTTTAATCTGAACCATCAAGGTGTGCACACAGCTAGTCTTTGTAAATTGGCATAGCAACTCTCAAACTTCTCTCCACATTTTCTTTGTTCCATTGCGCTTTGGGGCTGCCTGCTCTGGACATGAGAATTGCTATACTAGACCAGACCAGTGGTCCATCTAATGCGGTATCCTATTTGACAGCGGTTAATACTAGCTCCTCCAGAGGAAGGTGCAAAAAACTATGCACCAGACAGCTCCGAAACAACCTGCCAAGAAAAATTCTATCCTAATCTCCATTAGTAAGGAGTTGGATATACTCTGATGCGTTAACAGTTATATTCCTGACAAAACCCTTTATTATACATGTTAACATTTACTATAGCAACTCCAGAAATTCCTTCCCATATATTGATCAGTGGTTTTGCAAATCTTCCTAAATTTTCAGCTTCAATGATATCTTATAGCAATGACATTTGCAGGCTAATTTTCTGTTGTGTGTGAAAGAGGCTTTCCCATTATTAGCTCTGAATTTGCCATCTTTAATTATTTCAATTGTCGACTTGCATTGAGAGTGAGTAGAAGTCCCTGTACTTTCTCCAAGTACTGTGGGCTCTAGACTCCTTACGAACAATCAAATTTTGCTCTTGAGCCAACATTATGTCAAGGGCTGTGGTTGCACAAAGGACACCCCCTCATGTTCTAATGTTAGGCACCTCTTTCAAAAATTGGAAGCAAGCAGGTGATACAATACGTGGGTATTTTTCTTTTTGGTTCACAGATTAGGGCCATAAGGGACCACTGTGACCCTAACACATAGGGGCTTCTCTAATTAATTGCTCTTTGAACTAGAGCATATCATTTCTAACACCCATCTTGGTTTAAAAATTGCCAGTGATAGGGAACATACCACAATCCTTGATAAATTGTTCCAATATTTAATTATCCTCTGTTAAAAATCTGTATCTTTTTCTACCTCCATCATCCAGTCACTACATTTGACTACACTTTTGTCTAGTAGACAAAGGTTATGTAATGATTATTATACTCCAGATTACTACTAAGCTTGTATGAATACAAAAGTATGCTATATTTTGCATGTATATAAAATTAGCTAAGTGATTGTGCAGCCTTCTACTAGCAAGACATTAGCACGACAATGAGGATATGCTATCTCAGAAGTAACCTATTTTCTAAATGACTGCCTTTATAACATCCCACTTATTGCTATTACAAGTACTTAAAAGCCATGGCTTCTAGGTGAGTGTATGAACTTCACAATCAAAAACTGCATAAACTGTCTAGCAAGCTGAAAGGTTCCCTTCACTGATCAGAAAATGAACAAGTCAACTTCTAATTAAACTGGAAACAATGAGGAAAGTAATCAGTTAAAATTGATTTCTCCCCCAAATCTGATTTTTGATTTATTTTCCCCTTCCATTACTTACATTAATGGCTGACTACGCTAACATAAGGGAATTTGAGATTCTGAACCAGTCCAATGAAGAAGCCTTTACTGTTGATTGTCTGGAAACCAGGAACACTGATCTATAAACAAGGCCCCATGAGTTCTCAAATGAATCTTTGGGACATTAGGCACAAAAACCAACTTTTCCTGGAAACTGGTTTGATAGCATGTAATCTGCAGTAGCATCTATCTGGGATGTGGTTATTTAAGAGTTGTATTTGGTTGGCCTCTTCTTGCCTCATCTTCCCATTCCCCACTGCTCAGCCTTTTGTTTCTCACACCCACTGCAGTTTTACAACACCTAGAGGTAGTGTAATTCCTCTCATCTTCCCCCAAGACCTCATAACACTCACAAAAGGAGTACAATATTCTTTATGTAGCCAAAAGGCAGACATATAAAGGAATTCTAGTATTCCCTGATTTACTCGTTTTTAAAAAGTGCCAATGCTGTATCCTCTCTGAATGGAAGTTAAGCAGCAGCTTGAACTGTACTGAAACTTTTCCTAGGAGATGTTATAATCACCACATTAACATAATGCATTTCATTTTCCTGAAAATATTAACAAAATATACTCACACTGCCATAGATTTCAGCACCAAATCACTACTGAAGTCATGGGAATGTGCCACATAATTTAGTTCTAGCATACATCAGAGCACAGAGGGCCTTCCCGATACAACAGGTAATAAATTGTGCACTGACTAGGGCATCTGATTTTGTGGGGAGAAGGACATCTCTATAACACAGTTTTTAGAACTTACAGTAGTATTAAATATCATGTGTTTCATAAGACTGTTTCCCTGCATCACCTTTTTAATGCTTGCTAGAGGAAACTTTCAGATCTAAGTCATTAACAAAAGAATTTATTAGATCATCAGAATTGCCTTTTGCCTGAAAAGCAAGCCCCAAGCTCTTTTGCGTATTTTTGCCAAAACAAAGAGCTGAGGCATTTTAGCAGCTGTATTCTTTATATAGTTTTAAATGTTGGCTTTAGAATCAACCATCTCCATGGAAAGAAACCCCAAGTATGGAATTCAGTCATGGAACAATTAACTGGGAGATGAATCCATTCTTAACTATAGTTTTAATATTTGGATATTTAATAGTTTTATATTTAAAAGTATCACCTCTAAGTCTAGAAATTACAAACCCATCGGCACTTTTGCTCACTTAAAACCAAATTTGACAGATAAATGCTGCAGGTTATTAAACAACATTGCTAAACCGCTTCTAAAAAAAAGTGGTGTGGAGGATTAGGAAGCTTCTGAACACATCTGCTGAAAGACTACATTCTGAAATAATTACCAGAATATCCTTAAAAACAGAAAGGATGCTTTATTAATAATGTCACAAAATGTAAATGTATTCTCTTGAATAAAAAATACTAGCACAAAACACATTCATCACAAAAAGGGTACATTGAAGAACTAGAATAGTTATGTAAACCTTTTACCTTTCCTATATTTTTTCTCTCCTGTGTTTTACTGTTCTGTTGCATATGGAAGATGATGCATTAAAGATGTCATACTAGTAGAATACTAGGTGTATTTAACATGACGTTGGAATTTTAGTAGCATTCAGTACACAGAATTCACATTTTCCCCCCCGTATACTGCAAAGGTCTCTTAAGGTGAAAGGGAAGAGGCCTCCAAAACACTGCCCTTGATGAAGAAAACTAAAATGTACGTTAAGGTTTTCTGGAACATAAAACTGTTTCGGCAGTAAAGTAGCAATTGTTTCAGAAACATTTACAGATGATGTGTGTTAGGAACTTGACCTATATTAAAAAAAAAATCAATATCTGACATGCTGTGATAAATTAACAGATTTTTAAAAGAGCTCTATGTAAGCTTGAAAGATTGTCTCTCTCTCTCTCACCAACAGAAGTTGGACCAATAAAAAGCTACCCTTTTATGTACCTTGTCTATCTAATAACCTGGGACCAACACGGCCATAACAGTTCATACATATTTTAAGCGTTAGTGTTAAAATCATCACCAGTTTAGTAACCTCAAACCTTCCCTGTGCTTCTTTGCAGCAATTAAGAACCATCTCAGCAGTGCATAAGAACAAGTAAACAGTCACATTAGCTTCTGCACAAAAGGGAAACAAGGAATGGGAGGTAGGGCTGAGGGAGCGAATAGGTGATTAAGTTTAGAATTTAAACACTAATAAGTAGCTATCATTGTAACTCTGTTGGCACGAAATCATACAAATGGCTCAGAGGTTTTTTTGAACTTCAAGTTTATTAACTATTTTTCACTGTGTCTATGTTTTATAAAGAGCTGATCTGTTTCAATAGATGTTGGTTACTGTCCCCTTAAGAAAATAATTCAAAATGCTTTCAACTCAGGAAATCATAACCTGCACTCAAGTTTGTCTCCTGTGTTAAGTCTTAGTCCTGATCTGCCCTCTTCCATGGCAGTTGAAGGGAGATAGGCGAATTATTTTAAGTAACTTGCATATCTTCCTAACATTTACTTACCATGGCATCCTCACTGTGCTAAGTCGACTGGAAATGCCCTCCCCTTGACTCAGCGCTATGCTACTTGCCAGGATAGTCTTAATAGATTGACTTTTATTTACTTCCAGGTTCATTGAGCGTGTCTTTACTGATGCTCAGTCAAACTTGGACAATTGATCCTACACTGTTGACAGTGCTGCAGTCAGTGTAGACATGCCTTCAAATGGTTTCATTTAGTGGAAACCTTCACAAGAGAAGGATCCTTTCACAGACCCCATTTCTACTTCCATCCTCACCTCAACCCTTCACCAGCTGGTTCAAAAAATGTTTTGCTTTACAGACTTGCAAGAGCAGATCATATCACTGATGGCTCAGACAATTTAAGAACTCCCATTTCTAGACTTCTCAGGCAGACTACATTTGTGATTTCTTCTAAACCCACTCCAACAGTATTTTAGTTGCTGAATTACAATACATGTTAAACCCTAAACACAAAGGAGAGGAGTTAAGGGCCAACACTGGCCAATATTGATTTATTCAAATGAAAAGGAATTTTCACAGGTAACTGAGTCTTTTCTTAAATATTTGTGAGATGCACATTAGTCCTTCTCTGGATGGACCACAACATTGTTGTGGTGGAGAGGCTTGCGTGGGCTAAAGACACTCAGAACTATCATGTCCTGAGTTTACATATTCCTGGTAGGGTCACTCTTTACAAGCAAGTCTGAGGCAAGGCTTTTAACTAAACATGGCCCAAACCCCACAAGATCCCAGCAGTGGATTGGGCAGATCAGATGACCTTTTAGATCTTTGTGGCTGTGAGGGCAGATGAGAGCTGCAGCAGGAGGGAAGCCCTTGGTTATTTTGGATCTCTGTCAGTGGGTCTGGGTTTTCCTCCAGTCAAACTTCATGTGCTTAGTGTCTGCACACCAGTTTCCACACATTAAAAGATCTCAGGCATAGGTCTCTAACAAAGGGGTCAAACCCACATAAAATCCTATGGCGATGGCCATGGGGCAGTGAAGACAGAAGCAGGGACCTCTGGGAATCTTCTGTCACAAATCTGCATGCAGGCAACAGCTATGTGATGGTTATGTTGTGCTTGGCTGAGAGAGAAGAGCATTTCAGCAGAAGAAGCTGGAACTGAACAGGCCTTTTTAGGATCCCCTCTGCTCGTTCCAAATGGGGAGTGGGCTAGAAAAGGTGCCCCAAACATAGGTTGTCCCACACTCCTCTCACTGGATGGCTGCATCCACTAGGATCACTCAACTCTGCAGTCGAAGAGATACAAAACAATTCATTTTGCCGTCTGGAATGTCCACACCCTTATGGATTCCCAGAACAGTGAGTGCCCAGAAAGAAGAATTGCCATAATTTTGCTATTCCGATGGGGATCAATGAGCACTCATGACTCTTGGCTTAAGCTCAGCAACCACCAGTATGCCATGGTCATCAGTACATATGGCCTAACACTCAATGATGAGAAAGAAAACAAAAAACAGTCGATGCTGGCCTCAAAGCCACACCTAAGGAAGAAAAATATCCCCGAGAAAGATTACAGTGCCAGAGTTGGAGGGGACTCCCAACTCCATAGCTGCATAACAGGCAAAAGAAGGGGTGGGAAATATAAACCCCAATAGTCTTCTCTTCCTCAGCAAATTTGTGGAGCATGATCTGCTCAACACAAATACCATCTCTAGGCAGAGCAACAAATTTAAGACCACCTGGAAGGATCCTCAGACTATGTAATAGTGACAGCCTGAGATCATACTGACGTTCATATAACAATCAATGAGAAGTACAGACCACTGATTAGAAAGATCCATCACATACCTGCAGCTCACTCCACCACGCCACAAACACCAAAAGACTAAGCGAAAGTGGTACAACATCAAAGCACTTCAAGACCAAGCCATTTGTGAGACTTTCTTGCAATAACTGTCTGAGAAACTCTCTAACTTGCTTGAAAACATCACTGACATTCAAGAGCACTGGGATCAATTTAAAAATACAATTCACAGAGCATGTGCTGAAACCATAGGATATTCCATTCACTGGCACCAAGACTGGTTTGATGAAAACAGTGAGGAAATCGCAGCATTAATTCAACAGAAAAGAAATGAATTCTGTAATGGACAAAATGACTCCTCTACCCAGCTAAAACATGAGACCTATCACCTGCTCAAAGTCAAAGTCCAAAGGAGGTTATCCAACATCTAAAATAAATGGTGACAGGAGAAGGCCTCTGAGATCCAGGGTTTCGCAGACCATGATGACATGAAAAGCATCTTTCAAGCAATGAGAGCTATCTATGGGCCAAGTTCCAAAAGTTCCACCCTCCTTAAGAGCAATACAACCATTAAATAAGCTGGAAGGAGCATTTAAGAGCCTACTAAACGCCAAGACAATGGTCTCAGAAGACAATATTGAGTTCGTTTCACGATGATCAGCAATGGATCACCCTGTTGATTTCCCATCTTTGAGAAAGTCCAACATGCCATCACCCAGACCAAAAAAAAAAAAAAAAATCACAATGCCCAGTTAGCATCCCAACTGAGATTAAATCTGAGGGATCAATGCTCCAGCACAAAATACACCAACTCCCTGACAAAATCTGGATCTGCAAAGAAATTAGACCTGACCTTATGAACACCAATATTGTCCCCTTCCTTGAATATTGTAACGATTTTCTGTGCAAGAACAACAGAAATATTGCCTCTCTCCCCACTGCAGGGAAGTTCTTTGCCTAGATCCTACTAGATTGTCTCTTCCTGCTTATTGAGGAATTTCTCTCTGAATAACAGTGTGGCTTCAGGCTATCTCGAGGTACAACCAACATGATCTTTGTGACATGACAGATTCAGAAGTAGGATGACTGCCACCATTCGGTGCAATGGCTCAGAGATCAAACCATTCATCATTCCGACTGGTATCAAGCAGGACTGTATCACTGCTCCAACACTTTTTTCCATTTACTTTCATGTGATCCTGATTCTCATCCATGAGCACCTTCCTGACGGAGTCAGGATTGAGTATCCTGTGGGTGGCCAACTCTTCAATCTCTAACATCTCCAAACAATAACCAAGATCATGAGAATTGGCATCATGCAGATGACTGCATCAACCTCACACACAGACAGAAGCTGATCTGCAAAGCACCCTAAAGCTTTTTGCAGATGCCCATCCCAACCTGGGTGTCTCTCGTAACCTCAGAAAAAAACAAGGTATCCTCCAGCCTTTTCCTGCTCAAATTACTCTTTGTATTCCACAAATCAGCACTGGCAGAGAACCCTGGAAAATGTGGACCATTTCCCACACCTCCCAAACAGCTAGCACGACACAGATACTGAATACAGGATCCACTATGCCAGCATATCCTTTGGAAGACTACTTAAACGAGTCTTCAGTGACAGAGATCTGTGAACAGGCCCCAAAATCTTGGTGTGCAAGAAAACTGTCATCATTACCTTCCCTTATGGGCGACCTAAAGATGACATCTCAAGCAGCTGGGGTGGTTCCAGCAGCACTGACTTAGGAGGATCCTCAGGATCAGTTGGGAAGACCGACGCAATTAACACCAGAGTTCTCTCTGCAGCCAACATCAGCAGTGTAGAAGCTCACGTCATGAAACACCAACTCCATTTGGCTACCCATTGCGTATGTATGACTGACACACACCTCCCAAAGCAAGTCCTCATCTCTCAGTTAAGTCAAGGAAGTAGGGCTTGAGAAGGGGAGCAGAAGCGTGTCAAAGATATACTGAAAGTGCATCTTCAAAAGGGTGCTATCAATCCAACAAACTGGGAGGATTTGGTGCAGAACAGAACAAGGCAGCACCATACCATACCAAGTTATAGCCCATTTGGAGGAGAACAGACATGCTCACGAGACAGAGAAATGACAAAAGTAGGAAAGAAAGCATAATACACTGCGAACAACTGCGTCCTCCAAGATCATACCTGTCACCTCTTTGGAAAAATCTGTAGGGCATGACTTGGGCTCTTTAGCCACCTAAAAATCCACCAAAGAACCCTCTGTATGGACATCATCCTTGTAACAAAGGATAGCCAAAGAAGTTAGGTATTGCAACTTAATTATGAACATTTCTAGAAAAAAAAAGGTAGATGTGTAAGTAAGAGCTAAACTTCACATACATTACTCTTTTTAATGTAGCAGATACAAATAAAGAAAACTCACCCCTTGGAGTCCTTGAAATTGGATCGAAGGTTGAGAAGGAATAAGATTCTATTAAAAAAAAAAAAAAGGCAATGAAAAACTCATTAATCTTGTAATAAACTTCATAACTCCAACCCAGAGTGGGGTTTGCCATTACAAAATAAAGCTGTGCTCTTTTCAGTAACAAGGCAAAGGGACACTGAAAGCTATAAAGGTTTTATGATCTGAAGTAATGACTTGCAATCCCTAAATGAAAATAAAGATGTTATAAATGAAATGAGATCCTGAACCTTCAAGTAAAAGAAATACTTGTATACAGTACCAAGTTTGTTTAGCACTCCAAACCTAGAGTATTTCTAAATTTATACGAGTTTGGTGAAGATGTAAAAAAACCTTTTTTTCTTATAATCCGTAAACATCTATAAATGCCATAACATTTAGAAACCAGGCTGAGGTTTAATATGTATTAAATAATTTTTCAAGATTTTATGCTTTTCAACATGGATCCAATTATTTGCTTTGTCAGATGTAACCTAACATTCTTCCCTTTATTTCTTCATATGTTGAGTTAGTCACTGAAGTGCACAGACACAAAAGGTTTCAATATAGGCATTATATGGTTTAAACACCAATTTATATTTTAATTACATTGAATTATACTTCAAATTATATTAATTTTATTCTGAGTACAACTAGCAGAGGATTTTCTAAGATTACATATATTATGAAATTATCTAAAAATGTTAATTGCAAGTCAGCAGCACAGCAACCTCACTCAGAATAAGAAAAATGGGTTAGGTTTTATTGTGGTTTTTTTAAATGCCTGTCACTCCTTGTTAGACATGTAGCTAATCTATAGAAAATGGCTAACTACAGATCATACTCAACAATTTAGTACTGAGGATTAAACTGATTGGGACTCTAAGACTTTAAAAACATTTAGTTTTGCATGTCAAAAAAAAAAAAAAAGAAAAAAGAAAAGCAGGTTACCCAACATAAAAGGAAGGAGAGTCTTTCATCATTCTTTAATGGGCACTTACTGAAGTTTACAATTTGTTGGGAACACATTATTTGAAACCATGAACAAAGAATTCCAAAGTAGTACTGAACACAGATAGGCTCTTTCAGAATTTGTCATGAAAGAGAAGTTAGGGAAAATTTAAGATATCAATTTGGGAGACCAGGAGTGAGGCAGGAAACTGTAGGTTAATTTGTGTAATTAGAATTCTTGTTTGAAGCTTTGTTCCATGGCTTTTTAGTTCCAATAATTAATTGAAATAATTTAGTTCCAATAATTAAGTGAAAGTAAGAAGTAACAGCACAAAGTAACTCATTTTAAACGCTGTATTAAGCCCTTTATAGTGTTCCATACATTTACATTTGCATATTACATCATAAAAAGTCTATAGTTTCTTGGTTTCCATAGATAAGAATATAGCAAATTTAAAAATTGAGAGGAGGCGCGTGAATGTAGTTGAGCAGCAGTGAAATTTTACAGAAGCACGACTAAGGTAATGTAATTTTGTCTTATAATAGCTTTGCACGCCCGTTAAAGAATAAGAGGATTATGTGCTATGGTAGTGCATGTAATCATTAACTCTGATTCAGAACATTTTAAATATTTTAAGAGGACGCTTAATGTTTAGCACTTAATGTTTTAATTACCTACACAGAAAGGGTTTTTTCTAATTAAAATAAACCAATAATGGAAAACCTAAAAACTTCTTCAAAGCATCTGATGAAGTGGGATTTTCTCCCACGAAAGCTCATGCGATAAATAAATCTGTAAGTGCCACAGGACTCTGTTTTTCTGCAAGAGACTAACACGGCTACTCCTTTAGAACCTAAAAACTTTAGGCATCCCATCACATGAATGAAACTTCGGGATTGATCCAATACAATAAATTAGAGTAAATAAGTTCTTTACTGCAAAGCTACTATAAAGGTAGCCTGTCTTGCATACAGTAAATGGCCAAAAAAAAAAAAAAAGTCCTGTTTAATTTTTAAATAGCTACCAAGTTTTCATTTTAAAATAGACGGCAGTGTTAAAGTGCAGTTATGTCGTAAAAAATGCAGCAAGACATGCCAACTGATGTTCAATGTTCTCCAGCAATACTGCCACCCCAAAAGTTCCAAAAACTTGAGCCAGAGCCCCACAAATCATTCATTTTAAAAAAAATAAAAATCAAATCATATTTTCTGATTTAACTAACCTCCTCCCCTCAAAGGAAACATTATCAGATTGAAAACTGCATAAATTTTCAACTCAAAACCATCAGATTGAACAATAATTGTATTTTTTCTTCCAAACAATACTCAATATAACACTGTCATAAGTATTTATAGAGAGAAATGGTAGCATTGCCTACAGTTATGGCTATTCAACATTTTCCATAAGGCCTCATTTCCAGTTGCTTATAATTGATAAATTTTAGCCATCCAGGTTGAAATATTCCATTCCAGGTATGTTTCAGGCTGAATTTGTTTGGGGAATTTCAGTTAAAAATATTTCTGATGTTTCCAAACACAAGGTTAGGGTAACGGAAGATTGCTCATGTAAAAACCAAATACACTTACAAACAACCATTTCATTGGAAACCTCTAGGACCCCTGTGCTTTGGAGCAGGAATATGACATTCGGTAGAGGGAGATCACCCTGGTGTCAGGGATGTGCCAGTTGCTGTTCCTCTGACAGTCTGTCTAAATTTGGCCAAAGTTATAAATATCTGAAAACTGAAGTTCACATATGCTCAGTACAAGTTTGTTAGAGGCTGGTAACTAAATTCTCTGATGATTCCACCCACAAAGATCACGCTCCATCCACACACAGCTCCAATATATTGATCATATCACACATTTCATCACTACAGACTACAGATCTACAATACTGCTGTGTGAAAGACACCCCCGTATAGTGACACAAGTTAAAGGAAGATGCTCGCCTATCAGCATACAGTGCCATCAGCAGATGTGCTAAAGTGGTCCAGCCACACTGATGAAGTGCTTCTAGTGTAGACCGTCCCAGAGTAAATGAGACATACCCCAACTCAGGTTGCAAAGGCCGAGCACAACTTTTCCTGACATTGTTCCTTCTGGTGCCTTAATGGTTTCTAGCCACAGGAACTGAGAGACAACTTTCCCCTCTGCTTCCTGACTCAAGCTGGGGAAGGAGATAGAGGAAGAAAGAGGCTAAGAGGTACAAAGAATGAGAAGGGGATGGATAGGAGTTTGTGGTTCCTTATACTGACATTATAGTAGATCTCCAAGTCATATGTGGGAAAACTTGTCTGTCTTTTGGAGAGAATTGTGGGAAGGGCATTGGAGGAATATCAGCAAGGCGCAAGTTCCAGCCCAAATTAGACTGGGACCATGTTCTAATTTATATCCCCAACATGTAAACCAGCCTAAGTCTAACACACCTCCAAACCTAATGGAGGTTTTTGTGTACGGATTGTAGAGGAGTTTGGGAATAAAACCCAAGTAAGAGTCTGGATTAACTGTGCAATGAAGACATACCCTTAGTCTGACAGGCCTGAAATTTCACTATAAAAGCCAAAAAAAGATGCCAAGGGTAAACAATTAAACCAACTTCCTAATACAAAAGATGTTTTAATCAGTACCTCAAATATCTTTTTGGCCCATTTTGAAACAAGCAACAAGAAAAAAAATTTGAATGAAGCTAATCGAATTTCTACTTATACCATGTTCCAGTTTTGTTTTCCATTCAGAACTATGTGAAACTTACAAGGTCTAGAACAGGGGTCTGCAACCTGTGGCTCCAGAGCCACATGCGGCTCTTTCATTGCCTCCTTGTGGCTCCATGCTCTGGGCTTCCTTCCCACCACTGGGGGTCCCTGTGAATGGCCCACTCCTGGTTCTGAGCGCCCTCCCCCCACCAAGGGACCCTGCGGCAGGCACCCTGGCCCAGTTCCCTTCACCATCCACTAGGAGGCTACACCCATTGTGGCTCTCAAACCACTTGGCTATTGAAGGAATTTTTTTAAATGGCTCTTCTTATCTTTTGGGTTGCTGACCCCTGGTCTAGAATCTTGCCTCCACGCTGAGCTTAAAAGTATGAAAAGAACTTGGAAAGTTTATTTTGTCAAGTGATATGCAGGGAAATGCCTCCTAAACACTTGAGGTACTCCAAGCCACCTTGTTCAAACAACCCTCAAAAACAAGACCAGAATGTAACTGATGCCATGATGTCTGTGACCTTATCTTTGCTAGGAAGAGAAGATACGTTCTTAACTCCAGTTAAAATCTTAGTGAAGACAAGACAATTTGTAGTTTTCACACAAGTTATAAAGTCAAGTTAAAGACTATGGGGGGAGCCTAGGCATTAACCTACTAATGTGTGTTAAAATTAGACTGTTTAGTCTTTGTCTGTAGCTTCACTGCAAAAGAACAGGTCCTTTTTCAACAAGATCATTAACTTCATTTAGTAATCTTGCTAAAAAATCCTCATGGAAATTAGGCACAAGTAGCTAATCATACAGTTAGCCAAGATCAACCTCAAACTGGAAGATGTGGCATTCTGTTGAGATTTCCCATTCATACAAGTCTGCAGAACTCAAAACATGGCCCATTTTAAAGTGTTCTTCAAGTGCACTTTTGAGTGTCTCAAGTTAGCACATATTTATGGATCCATAACAAATATTCAATAATTCAAGCAATCCAGAAATGTACATGTAACTGGTCCTGTGTAATTAAGGTTCCCAATGTTGATCTGTAGCAATGTTCCTGCAAACTGCATGGCCACATAGTGATTTTGTATATATTGGGCAGATCAGAAACAGTGCAACTCGTGTCTCCCAGTGTGGCAGAATGCTGTTGTGACCCTTTAAGTAACTGCTGTGCTCTACTCCCTGCCTCCTCCCTTCACATGGGTCATGTGGCGCCGCCTCAGCGAGCGGGGGGGGGGGGGGGGGGGGGGGGAGGAGTGGAAGCACTTCTGGTCTCAGGGACATGTTTGCACAGCTGGGAGAAGGCATCAGTTCTGGGATGCTCCTTGAGCAAGAATTCAGCTCTCCGCTGCTGATCCAGGTTAGCAGTGGCTCTTGGCTGTCATCTGTTGGTGCCAAATCTAACCCCCCACCCTGTCCAGCAGCTGGTTTCCAGCATTGTAGCAGTTGCTGCTGCCACTAAGAAGAAGCGCAAGAGGGAAAAGTAGCCAGAATGATAGGAGTCAGTGTGAGGGATAGTTTCAGGACCTACCCTACACACAGACAGACTTCTAGCTAGGTTCCTAAGGCTGTGACAGAAACAGAAACAAGGACAGGGACAGAAACTAGTATGAGATACAGGAGATGAGCCACCTTGGGCAACCCTCCTTCCAGCACACCCATCACCCTCCATCTCCACACTACCTACTCCCCCCCACATGCCTTGGTGTGGAAGGGGTGATAATTACAAACTTATGCCCAGGGACAAAAAAATGTAGTACTCAGTGGAGTTTTTAATCTGCCGAGTACAAAACCAGTATAGAGGAAACAGTCCAAAGTTGCAATTATTTGGAGTAAAATGTAGTTGAATATTCTAAGTAAAGAGTTTTTACATATCAGAGCTCCTCACGAAGCACTGAGTCAGACACTAATGTAGTGACTGTGTAGGCTAATGCAGTAACCATGCTCTTAGACAAGCTCATAGATTTTGAAATATAATTCAGCAAAGGAATGGTATCCGAGACACTAGGTTATCTACTTCAATTGCAAAAATGCCACACAAGACCTTTAAGCTTCTAGTAGCAAAGCAACCAAGCAAATGAGACCATAACATGTTATCTAAATAAAAGGACAGAATTATTGAGAATGCAAGATTTCTTCCCTCCATCCCAACCGTCAAAACAGTTCTGCACAGCAGCATTTTATCCAGTGTTAATCTCAAATTCTGATATGACACCATGACTTTTTTTGTTTTGCCATATGATACACTATCATGAGGGACCCAAAGCTCATGTCTTAAATTAGTGGATTAGCACCTGCTAATGGAAGCCTAAGAAGGGTGCAAGTTCTGCTGCACACATGCCAAGTAAAATATTCAAGAAGTCTGTGTGATCAAACGAAGAAGCCAAACATTCTTTGCACTAAATGTAGGTGACCAGTATCAAGACAGAGAGATCTCCAAGAGAAGAGAAAAATACTGAAGAAGTAAGTGCAGTTTGAGTGTAACTTAGTCCTGCTTGTCAACACAGGGAGAACCCCACTGGCAGGGATGTCCATACCTAGCTTGCTATGATGGACCTTTTTCAGAGCATCACCACCCTAATGTAAAAGTTAAGTTATAATCAGAAGGCAATACAGTGCAGATTTTTTCTTTCAAGCACTGCTGCAGTCACATTTAACCCAAAGGGAAATAAAAATAAGTTTCCAGCTAAACATACATTTGAGGTAAAGAATGAATACAAGCAGAATGTCGCAAAAAACTGTAGTGGAACTGCTCCATTCAATTACCCCATGTCTAGCTTTTGGGAAGAAAACAAAACCCGTCAACAGACTTGTTCTCCTCTAAGTTTACTGTTTAATTCATCAAGAAATCCGTTGGGCAGGGACCTCGTCTGCTTACATGTCTCCAGCTCAATACACAGGTGCACCCCCCCCCCCCAAATGAATAAGGTTAATTATCTACCACCCATTTTCTACCAAGATGACTCAACAGATAAAACAAAACAAGTGTCACTAATCAGCACATTAGAGGTATGATGTACAGTGAAATCTTATGTGCTCTGACAGGTCTTTAAAAAGAAAATGGTCAAAATGGAGAGGAACTAAAGAGCAAAAAGCAAGTTGAAGAACCACAGAAATCAACTAAAAATATTAGGCATTGTGGTCCATATTCCTGCCAATTAGCATTTCCTTTGTGTACATTTTCCAGTGATTTATGCATTCATATGAAATGAAAAGCCTCACATGGGCAAAAACCAGCCTAGAAGGATTTTTTTTAAAAGTGATTTAGAATGGGCATACTAGCTCAGGCCAAAGGTCCATATAGCCCAGTATCCTATCTTCACACCCCTGACCTAACACAGCAGTAAGAATGCCAGCTGTCACATGATTCTGAGTACACTAGTGCTCCCACCATGGTAGTGGAACAATATTTTCCCCAGAAAGTGTGTGTATATTTGGCCTTTATTTTATTTTTAGAAGTGCTTAAAGGCTATTCCCAATAGTACACTAGGGCCTCTGAAGCATATAGTACTGCTAGCTCCCATCGCTACTTTTTTTCAATGTAAACTATTTGATTATTAAACACGTAAGCACGATATTGCTTTACAGCCTGACGCAGTACCTAGACACTACAGTGATGGGTTCACTAGGACTTCTGAAGGTTATCCTTGATGCTGACCTCTCCTTAGAGCTCTGCAAGTTTGGCTACTGCTACCTCTGAAATGTTGCTCATTCAAACAAGAATTGGTAACATCAGGGAGAGCAGGTGAATACACGCAAAGAGAATAGAATTTTACAGCATTCCTCAACTCTATGCAGTGCAAGTTCTAAGCTTTCATTAAAAAAATGTTTCCTATTATAAAGAGAGCATTCCTAAGGTAAGCTTGTGTTCTGATACTCATCTGGTTAGGCTAACAGACAGGTTTTACCAGCTTTAAAAAAAAAAAAAAAAAAAGCAGCTGCAAGAGTGAGAAGAACTGTTCATTTCCCAGCCATCTCAATGATATGTGAATTGCAGGGCATAATTAGGACCATTTAGATGTTAATTATGAAAAGTGATTCCTTTTCTCCCACACAGAAAATGGCACTGATACAAAAAGACATTCTAATCAATTGCTAAAAGACTGAAAAGAAGCTCAAATATTAAATAATCAGGAAGAAGATACTGACAACCTGATGTAGATGACTGCTTAGGTGGACAAATCAGAGTTGCTATAAGATGATTTAAATTGATTTAATCCTTTGAACTTGTCAGTTTTTTTGTTTTTTTAAACTAGAAGTTTCAGCAGCTCAGATAACTTGACTTTTTTTTCAGACAAAATTAATTTTATGCATCAGTTTTGTAATTCTTTAACTTGCCATCTGTTCAAACAGCGACATAGTCCACCTGCTCTCGTTTTCAATTTCTGCTGTATTAGACTGTAATTAGGAAGTTAGTGTCAACAGGGCAATTGCCTCGCTCACAGTTACAAAGATAATAAACAGGTACTTATGAAAATATTTGATTTTTTTCTTCAAAGTTTTCATTATTTTATTAATACTTCAAGTTTCCTTTAATCTGCAGAATGAAGAGTGATAATAAAAATATTTGTCTTGGTATATTCTTTGAGAGACCACAAGAACTGAGAAACTGATTATCACTTAAAAGTAAGGTTTTAATTTAGTGTAATTGTTTTACAAGTCCCAGGCAATTAAACATAATCCAAGATGCATTTACTTGCAGTGAGGAAAGCAGTTTTCCTGCAGTCAGCAGAGTTTCCAAAGTGTCACCTGTTCTAACATGCAAGTATCAATTGCAGATAACATTATACACCATATTATAGTTCACACACACACACACACACCTTTTTAGAATTAAATCTGAATATAAAATAACTTGTTTAAAAGTTGCAGATTTATCTTAAAATCAAACTTGATCTGAGAAGTATGTATTTCATCTATGTTATAAGAACCAGTAAAAATGCTTCTTTCCCTCACTGCCATAAAGCAAGTTCCAAAGGGGTAGCCATGGTGGTCTAGTTCAGCAAAACAAACGAGGAGTCTAGTGGCACTTTCAAAGACTAACAAATTTATGTATCGCTTGGCTTCCGTGGGAGAAAATCCCACTTCATCAGATGCTTGAAGATAGAGACACTCCCATTTATAAGTACTTCTCCATCTTCAAGCGCCTGACAAAGTGGGATTTTCTCCCACAAAAGTTCATGTGATACATAGATTTGTTAGTCTTTGAACGTGCCACTAGGCTCCTTGTTTGTTTTTCCATAAAACAAGACACTTTGAATAATAGCCCTGCACGGATACAAATATGTGCATCCGCATCCGATCTGCATCTGAAGAAATGGTCCATGGATATCCGTGTTGTATCCGCAGATGCAGATATAATGCGGATATCCACGTATTTGCAGGGCTTTAAGCCCTGCACAGATAAAAATATGTGGATCTGTATCTGCAAGAAATGGTCTGCGGATATCCGCATTGTATCCATGGATGTGGATATAAAGCGGATATCCGTGGATTTGCAGGGCTCTAATTACTTTGTCTTTATGATTTTAACAACTTGGAATAAGAGTTGCAACTTCAAAAATATCAATAGAAACTTTAGTCACTGAAGTATACATGTGCATTGTGTAGGTTCGTTTTAAAAAGTCTGGAGTACGAGTGACAGCTTTGAGCCTGCCCAGACAGAACTCATTCTGGGATGGTGAATAACGTTGCTTCTCTGGGTTTTGTACATTTCCATGTACAGCTACAGGAATTAATGAAGACCCCCCACTAAAAGAAAGGAATCCCAAACCTATTCATGCCATAGTAATAGCTGCAATTCCCCAGTATAGGGGCACATAGGACAAGCTGCAATACAAAGTTTGATTCCTCTTCTGGATTTGGCAACAGTAAAAGTCCTACTCATGCCAGCTTTACAGGAGAGAGGGGGAAAAAAAAAATCAAGCCATGGAGTAATTATGCAGCATTGAAACCTAGGCTGGCTAGACATTGTTAAATGGTAAGAGTGCAACATGGAGGCAAGCTGCCAAACATGTTAAAACAAACATAACATGCCAGCACACCAGGGGAGACAGAGCACAGCATACTCAAGCACTATTTTAGAGTAACCCATTTATTACAGAGGAAGAAGAAGCAACTATTAGTCATAGGAAAAGGCTCCATTTGGGGTCAGTTCTGGGAAACCCAGATCTGATTCAGTCCTTAGCACAAAGAAGGTCATAAAGGAAAAGAAAGAGCGACCAGGCTGGGAGAGAATCTGGTGTCAGTCAAGAGCCTGAAGACAAAACATCACCCAGCTTTGTCTCTCCTTTTAGTGTGATCACTTAGCTCTTATATTTTAAGAAATATTTCTAGAAGCTGATTCAGTGAGTGAAAGAGGCCTTTTGGATGAAGGCCTGTTGGCATTGAAAAGAAATGTTCAATCAGCACCTTCTCCTCCCCAGCTCCTGCATTACATAGTAATAAATAAATAAATAAATAAAAAATACCGAACCTCCAACAGTTCCCTTTTAACCATAATGAAAAGTGGAAGGGGAGGAGGAAAGGCAGGTATTTAACTTGAAATCCAATGGAAGGCCACACTCTAAGTAGAGTTTAATCTTCCTTCTCTGTAGGAGACACTGAAGCACGTAGCCACTTTTAACTTCCATTAAATGCAACCTGAGATCTCAAGTTTCAACTGGAAAACTAGTCAGAAAAAAAGGATATGAGCACTTTCACACACCATCTGTAAAACAGTGTTCGGGTTTTTTGGGGTGGAGGGGTTGTTTGGTTTTTTTTAAAAAAACAAGTTGTAAAATCCCATTGAAAAGTGAACAAAATTTTCCACCCAGAATGTAACATTGGTTTAACTACATTGGGACACACACCAAGATAAAATTCCCCCTATTCAAAGAGACAAACCTAAGACCTCCTGCCTCGGGTCCCCCCCCCAAGAGAGGCCTCCCCAACTGGCAAGAGATCTGTTACAACTTCGACTCCCCTGCGCTGAACAATAGCTCCCGGAGACAGCAACAGCCTCTGCCACTGGAGACACGGGGTATGAAACCATCAGAATCTCTCCGAGCCGCCTGGCCGCAGGGAGGCCCAGGGGAAGGGGGCGAGAGGCATAAAAGAGTTTGCTTGGCAGCATTGTCAGGACATGCAATAAAACTGTCACGGATGCCATTGTCACTTCAGCCCCCCCCAGCCTGCCCCTCCCGCTCTCCCGGGGCCGCAAACACGACAGCTCAGCGAAATCTGCCCCATCTGGGACTGGACGGTGGCGGCCCCGGGGCACCCGCCGGGAAAAGGGCTGTTTTGTCCAGTGCCAGCGGAGCGGACTCGGCAGCAGGCCGGTGTCGGTTCCCTAGGGACCGGCCGGGGAGGGGGGAGCCCAGCCGGACCCGGCCACAGAAGTTTCCTCTTATCTCCACCGGCTGCTGCCACCGCCCCCCGAGCGGACACCACGGACAGGAACCGCAGCCGCGGTGGGGCCGCCGCCTCTCTCCCCCCGCCGGACCGGGAACGGGGCGCCCCTCACCTTGCTGCCCTGGTAGCTCTCCAGGGCGCGGAAGGCGGTCTCGGTCAGCTTGACGTGCAGCACCGTGATGTTGTCCTGGGTGACCCGGCCGCAGGACACGCCGTACTTGCCCCCCTCCCGCAGCGCCGCCATCTTACACAGCCCCCCGCCCCGCCGCTGCCGCCGCCACCACCGCCGGGGCCGCGCTGCCCGCTGCCACCGCCGCCGCAGCTACAGCCATCCTGCCGCTGCTGACGTACCAGCCAGCCCCGCCAGCACGCAGCCGCCGCCGCGCCCCGCCCACTCGCCACAATGCCCCGCCCACTCCTCGGGGCCACGCCCACTCCCGCCAATCGGGCCGCCCGGAGTCCACCCCTGCCCGCGCGCAGGGAGCCGCCCCCACCCCCCACTGGCCGGCGATCCGGGAAGGGGGAGAGAGGTGCCAGGTGCTGACGTCAGCAGAGACGGCCTTCAATCATGTTTGATGTCATTATTGACGTTCCCAGCGACCAGGAGTGAGCTTCCCACGTGACCTGTTCCTGTCCTCCCCATCCCCCGGCGCCCTGCTCCTCTTCCCTGCTGAGCCTTCTGGGGCGCGCCTCGTCCCGCGCCCTGAAATCGGGGGGCGCTGCTGTCCCCGGCTTGTGGCCCTGGGAGTGAGGGGCGCTTGCCGCAGATCCGGCCACCCTGCCGAGGGGGCAGGCTGTGCACATGCCACATGCACCCCGCAGCCGCCCTTCCCCATCATTCAGAACTCATGTGCCCCCGCCCCTGGGTTGTGCATTTTGGATCTGGTTATCTAGCTGGCCCCTATCTCTTGCATGCTCCTTCTCCGCTGTAGATCTTTGTGAATCCAATTGGCCCGCTTCCTCCTCCCACCCAAAGCCTTCATGGCTGAAATGGTGATAGAGAAATGTAAACCTCCTTCGCCTCACAAATCCCTGCTGCTGCCGCAATCTTTTGTTGCTTTTTGCTCTTCAACGTTACAAAATCCATGTCTTCCTGACTTCCTCCCCCGCTCAAGTGCCCAAACCCCACATCAGTCAGTGGTTTGTTTCTGGTAGGGATTACTTCCAGAGTTCCAACTTTCTGATGTCCCCAGCTCCCATCTCACTTCCCTCCACTCTCTCCATAATATTACCACCTTATTTATCTTCTTTCACCTCCATCACTATATCATTCCCTTGGGCTTCTCTAGATGAGCATCTTTCTGACTTGAGTTAATTGAATACCACTGTGCCTCTATACCAGGGCTTTGGTTAGTGTAGTTATGGCGTTCAAAGGTGTGGATTTTTCATACCCCTGACCAAAGTAGTTACATCAACTTAAATTTTGAGGCCCGGTCTACATTAGGAAATAAGGTCAGTACAACTATGTCACTTGGGTGTGAAAAATCTACACTTCTGAGCGACAAACTGACCTAAGCTCTGATTTAGACAGCACCAAGCCAATTCTTTCATTACACTAGCTACCACCTCTCAGGGAGGTAGATTTTCTAAGTGACAGGAGATCACTGTAATAAGTGGTTTGCTGAAGTGCTACCGTGGCACAGCTGCAGCTATGCTGCTGTAGCATTTTAAGTGCAGACATAACTTAGATTGTGAGTTCTTTGAGGCAGGGGCTGGGTCTTTCTTCATACATGGTTAGCATCTAGCAGACTGGCATTACTGGAATAAATTTTAAGTGTAGATCAGAGGTCAGTTTTCTTATTTTTAAAGAAGTCAGTCTCAAGCTGTTTGTGAACTGAATGTAAGTACAGACTTGTCTACACTATGGGTAAGTCTGCACAGCAGCTGGCAGGGTGCTTCCTTGTACAGGTAGACAGATAAGTGCTATCTACTTGAACTAGCATTCTAAAAATAGCGGTGAGTTCCTGGTGGCACGGGTGGCAGCTTAAGCTAGCCACCGGAGCACAATCCTCCCATGCCCCTGGCGCTGAGTACATACTCAGGCTGCTTTACACTTTTAGTTAAAGTGGGAAACCCCTTCCCCCCCCCCCAGTGAAAACAAAAACTATATCCATGGAACCCAACTGATAACTATGTACACACTACGATTTATGGTGGTATAGCTATATGTATATATATATAAAAAATCACCCCTCTAAATGAAACAGCTATACCAGTATAATGTTTCAGTGTAGACTAGGCTTGATGTTCAGATACCTGTATAAGTTTGCAGTGAGCCTAGAAACCATTAACACAGATGTCCAGTGATGATAATTTAAATGTCATCTATTTAAGTCTTCCTGTAAGAAAGGAGAAGGAGAGTTACAGGTCTGCACTTCTGGTTTAGGTGACCCAAGCCACACAAATCAAGAAAAAGCTAAGCACTAGGAAGCTAGCAGAGCCCACAGGCATATTCGAGCACCGACGAGAGGGAGCCAAGTTTAACAAAACATGGCAACACAAATCATATTTGGAATATCTGCACAGTCTACTGAGAGAAGCATCTCATTTTGGTGGCCTGGTTTGGAGGAATCTATTTTGTAGGCAGAACTTGGAAAAGTTCTACTACCACCATTTTTTTTCCTCCACTCTAACCCTCACCTTATGTTTCACCCTGCTCAATTGATGTGACAAAATACAACATACACTGCTTCAGCTTGGGTTTTAAAATGTTTTAGTTAAAATGTGTTAGCTAACATTTTTAAAATATGCCATTTGTCCTAGGATAGTTCCAAAGCGGTAGCCGTGTTAGTCTATTGCAGAAAAACAAACAGAGTCCTGTGGTACTTTTAAAAACTGACAGATTTATTTATTGCATGAGCTTTTGTGGGAGAAAATCCCACTTCGTCAGATGCTTTGAAGATCATGTGATAAATAAATCTGTTAGGCTATGTCTACACTTGCAAGTTAGTTCGAATTAAGGAAGCTTAATTCGAACTAACTTAAGCCTTGGCCACACTAGGCTTTCATTAGTTCGAATTAAGGGCTTTCTTAATTCAAACTAATAAATTCAATTGCATAGTTTGAACTAACCCTTAATTCGACATAATTAGTTCGAATTAAGTCAATGTGGCCATATTAGTTTGAACTAACTGCTTAGTTACTAATTGACCTTCATGCAACCGACTAATTCAAACTAAGCAAGTGCCCTGCATGGACATGGCTAGTTCGAACTCACATTCTAGTGGGACCATGCTAGTTCAAATTAAGTTACTTCAAACTAACTAAAATTAGTTCGAATTAGTTAGTTTGAATTAACTAATTCGAACTAGCTTTTGTAAGTGTAGACATAGCCTGTGTCTTTAAAAGTGCCACAGGACTCTGTTGTTGTCCTAGGATAGACAGCTTTTAGTGTCCATTCACTAGCTCTGAATCTCCTGCAACAAATTCAACTCTTTGTTCTCCTTGTCAAGATCCTACATTGCTTGACTTTAGCCGGTGTTCTGCTCAGACCCTGCATACTGCTAATTCTGCTTTCTTCCACACACCCTTTGTCCCTGTCTTTCTTAAGTGGCTGTACTATCTTCTAAGCTGCCCCCTATTTCTGGACCATTCTTTATGATCCTGTATGCCATACAGTCTTCTCAAAATTAATTGTCAATATGTACTTTTTTTGGCTTCTCTTGTCAATGATAGACCTCACTTCTGGGCCAAATTAGTAAAAATAAACTAGAATAAAAACAAAACAAACAGAACTAACACAAAGCATATCATATGCAAAGAAATAACTTCTTGACTGTATAATGTGTATTTTTTTTTCTTTATGTATATTTTTATCTAAGTAAGACTCCCTCTTAATCCTGCAAAGACCTTCTTGTAAGTATACCTCTGTGTAGTACCCTGGTGAAACCAAGTCTGTTGATACACTTCTCTTTGCAGGATTGGTTCATTAGAAAGAATGTAAATCTTTGCAGGACTCTCACTTATTGAAAATGCAGTGACAAGTAGGATATAGGTAGTAGACATAGTGGGAGTCTTTTAAACAAGTAAATGTATATGTCTTGAAGTTATGGACTGTGTCAAATATAGTTAGAAGATGATAATGCAGACCACAAATAGAGAGGAGGAGATAAAGGGGAAAAACACATTGCCAGTGGGGCTTTTTTCTACCTTGGAGAAGCCAGGGAATTCCCCCTCCCCTTTAAATAATCTGTTACCTGACTGGAAACATTACTTAGTGTTACAAGGGATGTATTTTCCCTCTCTTTCTCTTTCCACTTTTCTGTGGCTTGCATACTCATATTCTCAACATTTTGGAACTATTTACTTCCATTAATGACTTCAAGACTTTTCTGCTGCTTTCCCTTCTAGGAGTCTCTCAAACAAATCACTGAAGGAGCCCTGGCAATAAAACATACACATTTCCTGCAAGGAAAGCAAAGAAAACTTGGTGCATATGCGACAGAGCTAGAGATATGATTGGAAAGACAGTGAGTGAGGAAAACAAACATTTTTAGCAATTGCAAAAGGAAAGCATGGTTCTTTCTTTCTTTCTTTCTTTCTTTCTTTCTTTCTTTCTTTCTTTCAGTTAAGCAGATATGTAAATAATCCTGAGCAGAAATGTAAAGCTTCAGGTCACTCACTCATTTATTCTTTCATTTGGGCCTGCTCCAAACCCCAATTACAGTGAATGTGCTTTTATTGATATCAGTGGACTTTGGTTCTGGTCTTGGAAGCTCACTGAGATAGTTGGTCTTATGGTGATCGACAGCTGGACAATCTGATGATTGTATCAAAGTGGTTTGTTTTGCAAAGTGAGACTCAAGGACCTGGTCCTGCAAATTGATCCACAAATGAGGATCCTGCACACAGTTACAGTGTAATAAATGGTCTTGTCTACTTGCTACCACAGATTCATGTCTTCCTAGGGCTTGTTTAAACAGGGAAATAGACCAGAATAGCCAATGGGAAATAAGCATCCATAATAGCTATTCTGGACAATTTCCCCATGTAACTAAGACCTTAGCAAGTTTGGGAGCCATAATGGTGTGGCTTTGACTGCTCCTGAATGTTTAATCACTGTATTGTCTACCCCACTCAGAATAATTCATTCAAATGAAACGCACTGCTTAGAATGTCCCTGTGGGCTGCCTTTTCCTCTCAGTATCGCTATCACGGGCATAATTGAACCAGTATTAGCAATGAAGGGGAATTTTTGTGGAATGAGCTAAATGAGACTCTGCAAGGGAGTCACAGTTCTTGATGTGTATCTGATTGCAGAATGATCCTACAGTTTATAGCAGGAGTGGCCAAACTTACTGACCCTCCAAGCCATGTACAGTAATCTTCAGATGTTCCTGAGCTGGGGTTCCCCTGCTGGACTTCCACCAGTAGGTAGAGAATGATGGTGGTGGGGCATAGAGGGGTCCACGAGTTGTATTTTAACTGTAAAAGAGCCACATGTGGCTTGTAAGCAATGGTTTGGTCACCCCTGGTTTATAGGCTGCAAGATTAGTGCCATATGAATTATGTTTTTTAAACTGTACTGTATTGCATTTTAATGTGTTTTCTTTTATTTCTGTCCTTCCACCCTCTTTTTTCTTTTGAGGTTGTATTGATTTTAAATAAGATTTTTT
>ML685830.1:10983545-11031474 GCA_007922175.1 Pelusios castaneus
ATATATATATATATATATATATATATATATATATATATTAATAAATAGGAATAGTAATATGATATACTAAGGGTGAAATTCTGACTCCTCTGAAATTAATGGTTGCGTCTACACTTACTTTTCCTTAAGTTGACTTAAGGAAAATTAAAGTCAACTTTATTAAACCTCGTTTTAAGTCAACTTTGATGGCTAATTCGACTTTTTTAAGTCGACTTAGCTAGTGTGGACGCAGAGTAGCCCTAAGTCGACTTTAAGTCGACTTAAAGGGCTCCCCCACTGCCCTCCCTGCCAGGGTGGCTGGCACAGGCAGAGCCTGGTATGCCCACCACAGGGCAGGACAGAGCCCTGCCCACCGTGCTCCTATGCCCTGCCAGTGTCCGTGTCCGGCTCAGCCCCCATTGTACCCAGGTACAATGGGGCAAATGCTGAGCCCCCTAGCATTTGGCAAGGGATGCCCCCCCTGCTACCGTGGACCTGTCCCAGGTCCACCTAGCCCCTACAAGTCAACTTAGGCGTCCAGTGTTGATGCTCTAAGTTGATTTGGCAGGGTCCCCTTTAAGTCGACTTAATTTTTGAGTGGGGACATGCTAAGTCGACTTAAATTAACAAGTGTAGACATAGTCAATGGGACTTTGCCATTGACTTTAATGGAACCAGGATTTCACTGTAGGACAATGCAGAAAAATATTGGGAGCAGGTAGGAGGTAAATGTAGTGAATGAGGGAGGAGGTACAGAATTGTAGAATATGGAATCAGAGTTTGCAAAGTGCCTACCACAATGGGTTCCTGGCCAGTGTAGGGCTCCTAGTCTCTACAGTAATAAGTAAATATGTTATTCATGTGATTGAATAGAGAGACTGGAATCTTGTTTCTGCTTCTGTCACTGACCATGGGCAAGAGATGTAACTTTTTTGTACCTCATTTTGGCATCTAAACATGGAGATAATGAGACTTGCTCACATTTGTACAGTGCTTTAAAATCCTGTAATGAAAGGTGCTGAATAAGTACAAACCTATAATTTAGTATGGAATTTACTTATTTGTGAAAATGTCCATGTAAAAGAGCTATAATACAGAGATGAATGTGAAAAGAATAATAGGCTGGAATTTATGTTATACTATATTACATTTATGAATTTGAGACCTATCCTGCCTACATTTTCTTACATGAGAATATTTATGGGTGCAGTTGCATTGCTAGAAATCTAGTGAATTTGGAAATCCGCTGTGGGGTTTATTCAACATACAAACTTCTCTCCTGCGATATTTTCCCACCTGGGAGTGTAAGCATGAGGGACTACATAGCCTTTGGAGAGGGAGTGTAGGGCAAAATGGCTCATGAGTGAGCTGTAACACCCAGTGAGGTAAGGGACTGAATCTTTGGGAGAGGACCTAGATTTACATGTGGCACTTTAGTCTTCAGACAGCATAAATTCACTACTGTATTGTTATAACTGAAATTAGGGCATGGAGAAGTGGTTCTGAGCCTTGGAGACACAGGCCTCTAGAGTCTCTCAGCAAGTGCTGATCTATTTAAATACATCACTAGGCCTTTGTAAATTTAGCCAAATTTAAGAAATCATGATAAATGTTTTCTTTATTCCTCAAAGAATTTGAAGAATGAAAAGTGTATATTGGTCTCTATTAGGACAAAGTAGCTAACTGATGGACAGTTTTTTATATCAGTCTAGGCCTGATAGTACTGGTCATGGTCACTGCAATAATCAAATGAGAGGGCATCAAAAGTAGGCAGTCCAAGTGACTTGAACTAAGAATGTTAATAAAGAAAATCAAACAAAGAGTTTTGTCTGCTAGCACATCCTTCTTCAGCACTCTGCAACAGATCCTCTAGTAAACTACAACAAGTCCCTTAGGGATGTGCAGGACCATAATACAGAAAAGGTCTTGTCTAGAAATGTCAAGCTTGCTGACTCTCAGTTGGGAGCCACCATTTATGAATTTTACATTTCCAGAACATCCATAGAATTAATCTCACAGCTACAGTCAGATAAAGTAGTTCCCTATGGAATCTCACTAGTTTCTGTCTAAGTCACTTATTGCCATCTAAACCCTTAATGACTTTGCTCAGTATTCTATTAAGATAGGCACAAATCTAATTAACTCCTTGGTGTTAACCAGGAGGGCCCTGTAGCTCTGCCTGGACCAAAGAAAGATAAAAGTGATGCTTCCAGCTTTCAAGGACATCTGGTGTGACCTGTTCATGCCCAGGGATAGTCACTAGAAAATATCACGGTCAGGGAAGGCTGAAAAAGGAGTGCAGATCTCCTAGCACTGGTGGATAACACTGCAATTAGATTTCCCAGCCAACCATTAATAGTGCTTCTGCTTCCTCACATTGGTTATTAATAAGCTAAAACAAAAAATACCGCCCCCCCATCCCTTAATGCATTTTAGTCTCTGGCTCCCAATCCGCCACAGGGTGCAGTAAAAAGATAAGTAACTTAAAACTCCATGCTTTTTACCGAAAAGTTCTCTTGACCCCACAGGGTCAGCCACATTGCCAGATCAATATGAGTTTGAATCCTACTCAAAATACGATGCTGCCAGTCAATCCTTTAGTAACTAAAAGTATATATGTAAGCAAAAGTTTATTAGAAAAGGAAAGAAACAAACAGGTAAGAGGTGTTATATGATTAAAGAAACCAGATACATACAAATGATTTGAAAAGTCCATATATATCAGGTTTTCAGTAGGATTGTGGAGTTTGCAGGCCTGTATAGTCCTTCTGGTGTACCTGGATGGGTCTCAGTCCTTTGTTTCACAGTCCTTCAGTTACAGGTGAGTTGCTCCAGAGGTGGGAAACAGGAATGAAGACTGAAGACTATATGGATATACCGCAGTTGCACCTTTTATGGTGCATTGCCAGTGGCTTGTCTCAAACACAGGACCTCAGCACATGGCATAGGAAAGCCTCAGAGAAAATCCCCTGTCCATAGGACATGTTCTTATATGTTCTGGTGATTCATTAGGTGTAGCCCTAGCTTCTCTCCCTGGGCTCATTGTACCTGGGAGTTTCCTTGATGGGCCAAGTAAGCTGGTTTATTGCTGCTGCCATTCTGCCTGGGGTGTTGCCCAAAACACAGCACAAGCTGAAATACCGATATGCCATACGTAATTATAACTTACTGTATCAAGATGATACATGCACAATCAATGTTATCATGTTCAGCAAATTGTAACCTTTCTAATGGTACCTGACATGGCATACCCCATACGAATTATTGTAATTTTGCAATATTGATGTTCAATAATATATACGATAATTCAGACAGCATCGCACCTGGCATTTAGGGGACATAAATGCTGCTAGACTCAGTTCTAAAGGCAAACAAAGCCATATTCTTAGTGGGTTCCTCCTCTCACTCACTGTGGCTGTAATCTCACAGAAGTTACACTACACTTCTTGACATTCACCTCAATAACACCATGCTCATAGTGCCAGCACATTCATATCGACTTCGGTTGATTAGCTTCTGGTCCTCTGGCACATACAGCCTCCACAGATTAGAAGAGCTGCCCAGACATCCCACTTTCTTAACCATTTCAATGCAAACACAAGGCTCCCGTTGCACAATGACCTGCAGAACCCACCAAAGACAGTTTAAATCCTGCAACCCTCTATGGAACTGCATCAAGGCCCTCATACTCAACTTTGACATTGAGGCTCAATGGAGATCCACGTGGAATGTTTTGACTGCTCAAAACAACTCGTCATTGACGCTGTCAAGGAACCTTTCAATTTATGTCAGAAAGACTGGTGCAGATTGAATCACATCGGGACATCTCATGGGAGATGTGGACAACTCCTCTTTAAATGAGACATGAGGCAAACACCTGCATGCTACTCTCGTCACCGGAACATATATCTGAATGTCACCTTCGTTCTTTTGCCGAGGGCCTGAAGAACATTCACTAGCTCACTGCTGTGGCAATGTGCTGGCTATCAAAGCTAGATATACATTTGTAATTGTTTCTACCTACCCAAGCCACACAAAAGAAACAACTAACCTTTGTAGTGGGTCACCTGTAAACACACTAGAGCTTGTACCATTACCTCTATTTTGGTAAGAAATCACAGCAGTAACAGACATGCCTTTTAAATATGGGCAGGCTTTGGTAGCTTGGAGAGTTAGTTACACACTTATAATTTACACGTGGCTTTGTAGGCCATTAGTCTGCAATATGAACTAGTACCTCATAGGCTCTAAGATCAGAAGGGACCAACAGGATCATCTAGTCTGACCTCCTGCACAATACAGGCCACAGTACCTCACTCATCCACTTCTGTATTAAACCTCTAACCTATGACTGAGTTATTGAAGTCCTCAAATCATGGTTTAAAGATTTTAAGGTACAGAGAATCCACTAGCAAGTGAGCTGTGCCCCATGCTACATAGGAAGGGAAAAAACCCCAAACCCCACAGCCATTGCCAGTCTGCCCTGGTGGAGAATGCCTTCCCCACCCCAAATATGGCAATCAATTAAACCCTGAGTATGTGGCCAAGACTCACTAGCCAAACAACCAAGAATGAATTCTCTGTAATAACTCAACTCACCCAATCAAACATCCCATCTCAGGCCACTGGCATATCCATCACCAAGAGTCAAAGATCTGTCAATTGCCGAACTAGGCTGTCCCATCATACTATCCCCTCCATACATATATCAGTTTTGAAGCCAGCTAGGTTTTTTGTCCCCACAGATGCACTCAAAAGGCTGTTCTAGAACTTTACTCCTGTGATGGTTAGAAACCTGCATCTAATTTCAAGTCTACCTTCTGAACTGCAGACCTATTCTTGACAATGCTTAATCATGTGAAAAGTTCTAGTGCGACTAGTCTTCCACGGATTTTGTGAGTAAGAATTTGCAACAGTGGGCCCTGTATTTGTTAATATTTTTCTTAAAAAACCTATTGTTGCTCTTAGAAAAGTGTGTGGAGAAAACATGTAATAAGAATTTTTAAGTCTAAAAGCGAATTGGGGGAATTTAGTGAGAGATACAAAAGTTATCTGTGCAGCATCAGAGGGATTTTTCAGAGCTAACTCTAGCGTAGCAAAATGAACTTTCTCATTAGCAATCTTTATTCTTGAGGGGCCTTCAAAATTAAAAAAAAAGAAAAATTATGTAAGTAAAATGAGTTAAAATAACATTACCTAAATCAGCAAAAGCCAGGATATTGGGAGTTAAGAGTAACTCATTTTGTTTTGCCTAGAGAGTGCAGTGGTCTCTTATCAGTGGGCAATTTTACACAGCAGATGCTGTAGTAATTAGACCCAAGGCTAAAGATGGAATTTCACATTTAGGTTTGAATTTTCTGACTTTTGGACTTGTCAACATTTAATGCAAGATTTTTGTAAATATTTCCATTGTGCTAGTCACTTTGAAGATTTTGATTGATTTCCCTCTCATGATAAATGTGATTTATGTTTCATTAGGAAGCAATTTAAAATATCAATTTGTGCAGCTTCGTTGCTATGCCGCTGTTTTTATTGGCTTTTTAAAAAGGCTGGTGTTGCTTTCATTCACTTTTGCATAGCATACTTTTGAAACATACTGTGATTTAATCCAGCCGTTTATGATGTATTGGATCACAGTATATGTAGCTACTTCTACAACTAAATGAATACTTCAAAAGTATTCATTCAGTTTGCCTCAAAGTATACCCAAAAGATATATAGCAGCAGTATTGCAGACTGATAAATGATTAGACTATAGTGCATTTTATTGCAACAAGTCATGTTGAATATATTCTGAAGCAAATTATTTCTATATTAATTCCTTTAAAAACTGTATTTGGCTAGTTTGAGGGAAATTTCTATATCACTTTTTTTGTGGTAGGGACATTTAAATATTTAAATGCCAATTTTGGAGTAGACTGTGCATGGTCATTTTGTTAGTGCATGGGGGAGCTTTCCTCACTAGCACCCTCTGCGCAATGGGGTTGTGGTCAGGTGGCACAAAGTGGGGAAAATCACCTGTATCTCTTCTAGCATGGAGAAGTCCCCAGCAGATGTCCAACTGGCATAGCCACCTCTTATGTTATTCTCTGCAGTCCTGTTTTAGGAAATGCTGACTGCAGAAATGGGGGGTAGCCAAAATGCAGAGCCCTCAAACACTCTCTGGCTGGTGAATGGGTCCTTGGAACTGCTGCAAGTTTGCATAAATTAGAGCAGCCCTGAGATTAGTGCAGCTAAGGGTGGGGCAGAGGAGTTCAAAGAATTGGGGAGCTGTAGCTGGCTCCCTTACAACTATTCTTTCCTGCTGTATTGAGCAGATGTCAGCTACAGCAAAGAACCTGAGCCTAGTTCTTTACTTATTCCCATCTCAAGATGCTTTTGATAGTTAGGAACTTCTGGCTTGTTTGGGAGCAACACATCTTGCCTCATCCCTAAAAACACAGGAACAGCTTAGGTGAGAAAGTTGCGAATGAAAACTGCATTACAATTATGTGTGCTCAAGAACATAAAGAACCAAGCATTCCAAGTTTTTTTGTTTGTTCTTTGTGTGTGCAGTGATTCAGTCTATGGAAAGGGAACCATCTACTGCTTGCGTTCACTTCATGTCCACTTCATTTCCTCACCTGACTTCAACTGGCAAGAGTTGGTAGAGGAATTCACAGTGGCATCCCGATCTGAAAATAAACTGTTCAGTTCATGTCTTGATTTTTTTTTTTGGACATGTTGCACTGTTTGCTTTACAGTGTACCAGTACAACATATCTAAATGACCAAAATCCAGGCTCCCTGCTAAAAAAGTGATTTAATTTGCTTTGAGCTGGGAAACAGGTATTAGTTCATACTGCTACTTTCCCAGTAAAAATCAAACAACACACTGGTGCTATATGACCACTTTTTGTTACTACCCCAAGAATTTACAATCAACAGGAACAGTAGTTTGATACCCTATTAAAATGTCTCTATTGCAATCTCTATGGTATTTAGAGTGCCCATTGCTGACATATCTAGATGCTAAACTCTCTCAGAAATGTGAGTGGATTAAAATACCTTTAAATTGTATGAAAGATTAAATGCATAATTGTATAGTGTTTTGTGTAATTCTAAAATTAATTTGGAAAAATAATGTGAGGATATTACAGTACTTAGGCTCTGGCTCTGCACTTATTCATTTGGCTACCTCAAAGATCATTGTTTGAGCTGAGTCAGTAGACAAATATAATTCATGTCGGTATTATTCCATTATCGTATGGTAATTTAACATATGAGTTGGACTGATTCAAAACTGAAAGTGCCACTTTATATGGACTATTATGCAATGTCATTCCTCTTTTCACAACTACGTAGATTCATACAATAAACCCATGGAAGGCATACGGTAGTTTTTTAGGCTTACTCCATATATTACTCTTACCTTTTCCAAGCACTTTTCTCTAAGAGTCTTAGGCTATGTCTACACTAGAAAAGGTTAGGTCGACTTTGTTAAGTCAACTTAATAAGGTTGACTTTAAGTTAACTTAAAGTCGACCTTATTAAAGTCGACTTAACAAAGTGGATTAAGTTGACTTAACTTTAAGTTGACTTAGTCCACTTTGTTAAGTCGACCTAACCACCCTTAAGTCGACTTAATAAAGTCGACTTAAGGATTACTCCACGTCCACATCATCCTTAAGTCGACTTAAGGAGTCGACTTAAGGGTTAAGTTGACCTAATGAGTGGTAGTTATAAAGTCGACTTAAGCTTTCATTAAGTCAACTTAAGGAATTTCTTAAGCTGACTTAATGAAAGCCTAGTGTGGATGTGGCTTAATTTAAATCGACATAAGCCTCCTTAAATTGCTTTAAATTGCCAGTGTAGACATAGCCTTAGTGCTGAAAATCTGGCAAGGGATAATCTGTGCTATAGTTGAAGGAAAAAAAGGAGGACTAGGCAGCCCAGTTTGGTGAACTAATCCAAACCACCTTTAATGACAATCTTAAATCATAATCTCTTGACTATTTTTTCTTGAAAAAAAGAAAATTAGGCCAAGCTCATTCACTTGAACCTAACAAAACAATTTGGTGGATTTAATGAAAGGTTGGATAACGACATAGTCACTGTAGGACAGTGCTGATAGCCCCAACTCTTAGAATCATATTTTGAGATCATCTCAGCTTTCATTATTAAAAAAACCCCCAAACTAATTCAAAGAAAAACAAACAAAAATGCTTCTAGGCAGCATGATTGTGAAGAAAAGTTTGAAAATGAGAGCAGAGTGTAAGGTCCTGTCAACACAGGAATGCCTTTTCAGTGTAGCCTAAGGCTTCAGTTTAAACTGATACTGTTATACTGGTATAATTTGTCATGCAGACTGATATTCTGGTGTAAAATTGCCTTTTTTCAGTTTAATTTATGTTACCTGGGGAGAATTTTAATCTAAACAACAACAACAACAAAGGCCCTCATAATAGAATAAGTGTCCACATAAGGCGCGCACATGCGCATGTGTGTATGAGAGAGAGGGAGAGAAAAAGAGAGAGGGAGAGACTGGTATAATTTAATAAAATATTCTCATCTAGACAAGACCTAACTGATATCTGCTAGAATAGCCAGAAAAAAGAGATTAAATTAAATGATCACTTCAAAAGTACAGTTTGCTTCAGAGTATACACAAGAAATATTAACTATCCCATTCATCTTAAGTCTGAAACCTGTGGCTTTTAGGACAGGCACTGACATCACCTTACAACAGAGTTCAGGACTCTGGCTGGGGCCTCCTCACTATTGACATCCCATCATAAATCTGCTGAGTTGGTGTTGGCATTTCTCTGCCACAGAGTCCTCTCTTCAAACAAAAGGAGGCTAAGCCCTCCTTTTTCCAGGCTAAAGTACAGCCCAGCTGGAGACAAAGAAGTCCAGCCTGCCTAAACAGAAGCAGTGGTAGGTCCCAGGGAGACAGCTTGTGTGTGTGTGGCCCCTGCTTCTCCAAGAAAGGATGGGGACCAGGTGATGGGATGATGCAATGGAGAGCATCTATGTGGGGCATTTTTAGGATTTGGGATTGCCTTAATCCAGCCTAGCACACACAATTTCTGTGTCAGTGTGTAAATATACTGGGGAGAAAGTCACTCTATCTCAAGTTTGAAATCCTTTTCTTCCAAACTGTAACCTCTAGGACAGTTAGTGGTTCATAGACTTAAGTCCTGCTATTCTGAAAGCTGTGCATGAACAAAAGCATTTTTTTAAACACTGGATTTTATGCCCCATTTTTCTTTTTTTTATTAATACAACTGGTCTCTGGTTTTGCTGAAGGACTTTTGGTGGGGGATGGGGATATCTGAAATGTTCATTGTGACTTCTTATAGCATAACTGAAAGTAATATGGTGTCTAAGACTCTTACAAAAATTTTCTCCAAAAAATATATTAGGTCCTGGAGTTAAATATTTGTTAACAGAAACAAAGAGATTCAAACAGTCTAACTAAGAATCCCTTCCCTTCTCAATTGCTCAGCTTTCAGTCTCACGTGATGCCATAATTTCACTATTTCTCCAGTTATCAGAGAGTCTGCCAGGGTAGACAAAAACTTGCCTTCCTTACATAAGAGAAAACATAGAAATTGGGTACAAGCTCTTTTCCCTCTTTTGCCAGTCATCTTTGAGGGTGTTCAGTACATTGCAGGTTCAGTGCTTTCTGGCCCCTGGGATCACTGACAGTTTGGGTTGTGGTTTTAGTATGTTGGCTGATCTACTAGATTTTCTAAACAGAATGATAAACTGATTATTCTTATGACTCTTTTTAATTTTCCATGGCTGACAGAGCGTTGTACACTTTGTACACAAACTTAATACCATCAGATACTCTTTACATTTTTTTAAAGCATGCCTGCTGAATTCGGCAGTGGAGGTATCCGACATTTTGTTTGTCACTGGGGAGGAAGATGCATCTGCAGGACCTTTACAACATGTTTTACCAAGAGCTCCTCTAATGGACAGAGATGAAAGAACTATTACTTTTTTAAAAATCTGTGGTGTATCATTCTAGGATAGGGGCTGACAACCTGAAAGATAAGAAGAGCCATTTAAAAAAATTCCTTCAATAAACAAGTGTTTTCGGAGTCTCAATGGTGGGGGGGAGCTGGGAGTTGTGCCAGGGCACTTACTGCAGGGTCCTCTGGTGGTGGGGAGCCTGGAGCCTGGCATGGGTGTCCCCAGGTGACAGAGGGGGCGGAGCCAGGCATGGGCCACCTGCAGGGTCCCCTGGTGGGGGTGGGGCAGAGCCAGGCATGGGCCACCTGGAGGATCCGGTGGCAGGGGGTGGGCCCAGAGTCACAAAGAGCTGCGGGTTGCAGACCTCTGCTCTAGGAGGACGTTGTTCCTGAGGGAAGACGGAAGAATAGTTTTTCCAGACAAGAAACATGGCTCTCAGTTATACTAAAGACCTTTTGTGCCATTGTAGGCAGTGTAGCAGTGGACAGAAAGAGCCCCCTGAGAATACCCCACATGCAGAGAGCACCCAGTATTAGAGAGAGAATGGGAACGTGCTGGGAATGTGGTTGCAATGCATTGCCTCACAGAGTCTTTAGGGAGCCATGGATGTAGGCTGTAAACTAGAGACTCCTCTAATTGACATTGGGCCATCAATGGCCCTGAGATAGCCTCAGAATACAGGAGAATATACATGTGGCTTGAAGCCACCTTTGCCCCCATTCTGCCCCAGGTACAAGAAAAGAGTAACCAAGAATCAGACTCTTAAGTTTCTGCCTCCCAAGATTTCCCATGGGAGTTGCAAGCTTCGATGGAAACAGTTTAGTGCAGCTGTGATAAGCTTTTAGGTTACTTTGACACTGTCGTTTCATTTCTACTATTGCAGAACACACAAAAGAGGTGATGAACTGGTTCTAGTAATTTCTATAAATTTTCAAGGCCTAGATTGTCCATTGTGCTGTAATGCTTTTCTAGTCATTTTTATAATGCCTGAAGTTCCATTTTGTTCTTCCGGGAGAAGGGAGTATTTTCCCCACTTTCCTTTTCTATAAAGACTAACTTGTTACTGTTGCAGACGCTGGAGGCTGCTGCTGGCTTTATTTTTAGCTTGTTTTTTTTAACTAGTTGTCAAGGGTACCTAGAACCTAGATTAGAATACGCACCTTTTTTGGTTTTGATTTATAAATCTAAATACATGACTAAATGATCATAATAGCAGATTGTGGCAATGTCGCTGACTGGTCTGTGATTACACTTCAGACTCTGAAGTGATCAAATCACTCCCTTTTCCTCTATTTTTACTTTAAGATGCCAGGCAACTGTTACACCAGCTCCCAAATCCAGCTAAGCATTTAAGCACATGCATTATTTAAAGCATGTGAGTTGTCTCGTTGACTTCAGTGACTATGCCATCGACTATCCATATGTGCTTAAACACTTTGCTGGCTCAGGATTCAAGACACCATTGACTTGGAGTTCTAGTATGAAGAATAACATTTCATATACTGAAGGAAGGAGGGAGGTCTCCATATAGCACAGACCTTAAATCTTTAAGATATATCTACACAGCAGCTGAGAGATGTCATTCTCACTGCAGGTAGATACACATGCACTAGCTCTCCTCAAGCTGGTGGCTAAAAATAGCAGTGTGGTAACAGGCAGCAGCTGGGTTAGCTGTTGGTGTATGGTGTTGTCCAGTGCCCTGCATACACATTCAAGCTGATAGCTCAAGCGCCACCCATATTGCCATAGGTACACTGATATTTTTAGGTGCTGGATCGAGAAGAGCTAGTGTATATATGTCTGTATTTACAGAGAATTACACCTCTTGGCTGTTGTGTAGACACACCCATGGTGCAGACCATGACACTTATTGTTTGCCCTCACTTTGCCAGCAGGCTGTGTGAGTCTGGGGACGAACGGGGGTTATTCAGAAAGTGGCAAGACCTGAGATGGAATTGATGGGATTTTTAATCTTAACTGGACTTGCAATATTTAAAAGTAATTATTCCCCACTTGTGTGTTTTTATGTGCCTTTATTACACAGCTAGCATTGAGCAAGCAATTGGGGTAAACTTTCAGTTTATTTATCGTCTCATTATAGATCATTTATGGGTGTTTGAATGCTATTGTTAGTAAAATTACATGCTTTAGGCAAATTGGGAAGATTAGGCATTTAATTAGCATTTACCATGTTAGTTGCTTCCTACTATTACACAGTTAGGTTTGATTTAAAATAATACTATGGTAAGTTCTTGGCTGAGACTGACTTACTGGAACAAGTGCATCCTAGTAACGGTACTTGAATTAAAATCAAGCTTTAATGTACTGTTTAATTGCTTACTGTAAAGGTGCAGGGAGCTCTTGCACATTTCCTTTGCAGCCTGTTGTAGTATTGCAGGTGTACCCCACCTTTATTTCCCGAAGTGAAGCAGCAATAGATTCACTTTAACAACCCAGGAGGAGAAGTCAACACATAATTAGCCAGATATGAAAAATGGGACATGCTAAGGGTTGAGGACAGCTCCTCATTATGACAAAACAGTTCAGTCTCCAGACTGCAGCTCAGGGCTCCCAAAATTACTATTCATGTACAAATGTATAAGGAGTTAGCTTTGGTGCCTGAGAACTGTTGCCACGTCGCACGATGGAAACTAAAAAAGCAGCACTGCCTTTCAAAAGAACCCCAACCTGTTTCAAAGGGAGGGGAGTGAGAGGGTGTTTATATAAATTCCATTCTATTTTTTAGTAATTCTAGTTTTGCGGTATGCAATATTAAATTACACATAAAATAATAAATGTGTGAATACTTACATTAATGAAAAAGGTCATCCTTACTCTTTCCATCCTCTGTGGTCTGTTGTCTCAATATGGTACATTCCCCTGTTGAACTACATCTCAATGTGGGATAAAAACCTGGAACGTGGGCTGTGTCAAGTGCATGGGCCAGACAGTTTGTGAATTTGGGTGTGTTTTCTTAATTGAATGGAAATGGAGCTAGAAGGATTCTAAAATTCTAAGGTAGTGCATATTGATACCAGTCAATCACCGAAACTACTTTTACAACCATTTCTAAGATATAACTTTGTGTTGAAGTCACCTTTTGCAGAAAAGCCCACATAAGCAACCTCCAAATAAAACAAGCCCCAAACCCTACACCTCTCAGAAAATTAAGACAACTTTTCCTGTTGGACTTCTTAGTTGTTCATAGTTGGTAGGTTTTGACCTAGCCCTTACAGTCATAGCATGTTTCCCCCTTCATTGTGTGTTGCACAGTGGCTATCATCAGGTAATTAAACCAACACTTGGTGAATCATTATGTGTTGCCTTTTCCAGCTTTCTTAAAATCTTACTGCCCTTTTCTCTGTGTTTTTTCATGCCAGGCTGGTTGTCATCAATAGGGAACTGGTAAACTGGGGTTAAAGGGAAGAAAAAGAATCCTCATGAGTGCCTATTTTTAGAACTTGATCATTTTTGAGAAGTGAGAAAGCTACAGTTTCTGAAACGGGAAGCACTTAGCGCTAGTCCTGTCCCATGCCCACACCTCATTTGCTCTTCCAGAAGGCATAGAGGTATCCAAGAAGCAAGGAAGTTTGCTGTGCCTTATGTGCCTTCCTCATTAGTTCTAATCTCAGTCCATCTGGCTTCCTGTCTGGACTCACCATTTGGTTTATGGGTGGATGCTATTAAAGTGGCTTGAACATGTATACTTCCATGATTTTAAACGGAGCTAAATGGCAAGGGGAGTGTCACAGGGTGCACCTGAGCTCCTTAGCTCCAAGCCCTCTTCTCCTGACCAACCATCCAGAGACTTTCTCAATGATTCAATCACCTATGCTTTTATTGTAGTTTGTTGTTTCCCACCACCTTCTATGTACAACTACAGTCCCTCTGCACACAACAGTTTTGGGGGGGGCCTATAGCCACAGTCTCTGAGGGAAGCTCCTGCTTCTTCTACCTCAGCAGCTATCTCCATTGAACACAACCCCCCATCCTTTTCCTTCTGGCCAGCCTAAAAGTAGCCCCCTGGATAGCAAGGTTGGCAGCTGCTCTTCATCTGCCAATCAGATAGCTGCCTGATTAGCCTACTCCGCTGCTCATTCCCTGAGTGACAGATGCCTGCTTCAGGAACTCCGAGCCAGCACCCTGTCACAGGGAGAAACATTAAACTAAACAGTGAAAGCATGCTGAGACTCTCACTCTCTTATGCTTTGGAAGAAGTCCTGCACCAGGCACTATTTCTTCTTATATGATATCTTTAAAACAAAAAACACCACCACCTCAGTGATTAGCCTACTCACTAATGTGGGCTAACAGCATCCTTCTCTACTTGCTCCCCACAATATTCAAATATTTCATAGTGATCCTCCCCATGGCTGCGGAAGGCTATAGATTGATCCATGAAGGGATTGCTCTAATCACTAGCTGGAGGATTTGTTGATGCAACATATCTTTGAAGTAGCTCTGATCTTTGCTATCTCAGTGGTGGGAGTACCTACAGATTGCATTTTGACTGTGGAGGGGTGGGGAACCTGCAGGTATAGGGGATCCATGTTGGCCACTGAGCCTGACAGGTGAGTCTGGCCAAACTAATGGATACCAAGACATTGATGATCAGGCTTAGTGGTTTGAGCAGAAGCAGTCAAGTCAAGAGTCAGAGCCAGGCTGAGGAATCAAGAGCAGGTTTGGACAAGGCAAGCATAGAGCGAGAAGCTAGGCTTGAATGAGGGGGGACTGGAGTGGGTGCAGGACTGGAGCAGAACTGGAGCAGGCTATAGCCTGTGGAGTCTGTCATGTCTATCGGGCAGGGGAGAGTTCCAATGAAGCGATCGTATTGGAAATACCGGGTGGGTGGTGGGCAGGTGCAAGCCCGCCCACTGCTAAACTCCTCTCTCATCCTAAGGGGCGGTGGCACTGGGGGTGACTTTGTGGGGCCACGGATGGGGAGTGCATATAGAAATAGGTGGGGGGGAAAGTGCAGCCAGAACGTCAATAAAAGGTTCTGGAGGAGCTGGAGAGGGACTGCCACCTGGAGCATTCCAGATAGACATGCGCCAGGGTCTCCCTCGCGCCGCAGAAGGGGCAGGTGTTGGGACGAGGGGTGAACCTCACCAAGTACACGCCCATGCTCACAGCTCCATGGAGGAGCCGCCAACTGATGTCCCTTCCAAAGAAGTGATGTTGGGCAGACAGAACTGCTGTATCCTGTGACACACTATACCTACTTTGAAAGTCACCAGGCCATCTCCTGGCTTTTTGATTGACAGGAGCCTAGCATAGGAATGACTCAACATGATTTAATCAGACTTGAGTTCAAGAATGACTCATCACTTCACAGACATCTGAAAGTATTTGTTAGTTTTAGCTCTGTCCTAGCTTGATTTCTTACATCAGAAATCCAGGTCTTACCTTCCCTGTTTTTCCTGGAAGACTATCTAGGCAACTGTGGAACAGGTAGTTTTATGACATTATACAAACAAGGAAATTGAACCTGTGATGTGAGGTGTTTCTTATCCATCTGGCCAAATTTTCAAAAGGGAGGAAACTTCTCTTTTGCACCTGCAAAATTTATATGCATCTAGTAGCATCTTTAGTTGAGTGGTGGGTACAAATCTGAATACTTGCACCTCTAAATACCTGCTTGCAGATATAAATTATGGTGCAGTTTTCGTTGGTGCAAACTGCAGCTGCTGGAGGGGAGGCCAGCTCTTAGCTCGGAAAAATTACCTTTTTAAAAATATCTTTTTAATGCAGGCACCTGAGAAACAGTTGGAAGAACAAGAATTAGACTATCTTCCCTGGTTTACTCCAAAGTCTTACTCTACTTCACGACCAAGAAAAGTGGAATGATATATTTCTCTGCTCTTTTCTGAAGAGCACATGTGAACATTTTTAATCAAAAGAGGCAATATTTCTAAGGTAAATAATCTGAAAAAAACCCTAACTTTTTTTTTTTGAAGAGATCCCTGTTATAAGCAAGGAAGGGCACAAACTCAATTTTTCCTCCTTTCAGATCACCCATAAACAGCAAATTATACAGAATGGGCTTGTCTACTTGTCCTTGACATTAAAAACATAAATAAATAAAAGAGTACTTCGTGGTTCAGCTGTTCATGCATCACAGCTCATTCCTATTGTTAGAGAGAGCCTTATTATGTGAAACAGCTACAGTGATTATACGAGCGCATTTCAATGTCCCGAGGGAACATAGGGGTTGTTCAGCCAAAGCAAATAAAATAATCTTCCACGTACTGTTCTTACGTATACTAATTTTTCTGTTGATGTTATACAAGGTGGGCAAGACATCTTGACATAGTTGCTTGACTGATGCCAATAATGCTGTGTGTCAATCTAAGGATGCCTGAAGTGAAACCTGCAGTATGTTAGATAGATATATATATATACACACATGCAAAGAAGGGTGAGTGAAAAGCTTATGCCTTAATAAATTTGTTAGTCTTCGTAAGTGCCACACAGGACTCATTTGTTATTCCGATCTCAGTTGCATTAGTGAAATGTAGAATAGAAAGTGGCAGTCATACTCCAAAATTAAACTAAAACAGAATAATGGCACCATGATGACGAAACTGATTAATTTATTTTTAAGGTATACATGTAATATCTCAACATGCAAGACAACATCATTCATAATACTGCAAAATTTTGCCATGTCCTGTGGATACAAACATTTGTCATCTTGACAAGCAGTTGAAAAGTCTATGGTGTTCTTGACAAATTAATATAACGGGAATGATGGTTTTGACAAATACTCTCTTACTTAAAACAGTGATAAGAAATGACAAGATTGTCTGGAAATTAAGGCAACGATCTGGGAAAAGGAATAAAAACTTTCCAACTCTTCAGTTAGGCTGGGATTTCAAAGGAATTTAAGAGACTCTAGGCCCTGGCTATACTAGATTTGTATCTCTTTAACTATGCCAGTGTAGTTAAAGTGGTATACCTCCCTAGTGTGGATGCAGTTATGGGAAAGGGAATAAGATACCTGTATAAAAGACACCTTTATACCTGTACAACTGTGTCCATGCTAGAGGCAATGCCAGTATTACTGTTATAGGTCAGGGCAACTACACTTGTATTGCCCATTTATGGTCCAGTAAATGAACCCACTCTAGGCTAGCAGCTCCTCAGCCTTCGTCTCTCTCTTTTTTGACTGGAATTCTTCCAGACGGCTCTGTTCCCTGTTTATGCTGCGATATCCCTAGCAAGCCAGACTGCCTATACAGGCCAGCGCTTGCACTTTGCTCTCTTGTCAAAGGCTATGGACAGATGTAATTGCCAGCAACTGTAAGTTACCACGTAGCTCTTTATAAGCAAGCATATTTATCTTAAGGTGAAAGCATTACAAGGGAAATATTAAAACCCACAAAAGTTGCTCTGTGTGTGCTAATACCACCCAGTATATGCAAGCCTGGTTGCATTATAACCTGATTGATTTGCCTTCACTCCCTTCCTCCCCACTCTTTTTAGTTTCTGAAGAGCTGTGGTAGCTCTCCCACACAGGGTAGAACACAATCATACATAAATCATGTGTTTATGGACCCCAAAGATACTGCATGGAGAGAGTATTTTTCACATCTCCACCATAAAGAAGTTACATACAATTCTGACTCACAATAATAGCTAAACATACTATTGTAAGATCTTTCAAGAATATTGCATGAGATTGCCATATCTACTACAATAACTATTCCACGAGGGTGGAGGAAATCACACCCCAAACCAAGATAGTTATACCAGTACATAAACCAGTGTAAACCGGGCCCTACACACCCAAATGGGATGACTTTTTTGAAAGTTCCAGCTTTAAATGATACTATCTTTTCCCTAATTTGCATCTATGGCTAAAGTGGTGAAGGCGTTCTGTGGGAATGACATACCTGTTGAGAGATTGAACAACGGGAAACAAAAAGCACACTGTTGGCTAAGATTATACCTAAAGGCAAATCTTTGTTATTAACTGCTTTGACTACCTAGATTTATTTTTACTAAAATTGTTTCTGAAGTCAAAAGCTCACTGTCTGAATCCTTTTTTATGCACTGAAACAAATATACGAACATAGAAGTGTTTGGTGGACCATTTAACAGATCATAGTTTAAGGATCATTGTTCCAAACCATCCAGTCTCTCTCCTCCCTGACCTCCCCTAAGAAAGCTGATCAGCAGCCAAGAAAAACAAAACAAAACCACCCCCAACTTAAACAACCACCCACCACTTTTTATGCCTTGCCCCTAAATTATGCTATTATGTGGTTTTCCAAAATTGGCATTGTCTTGATTCTGACTGATTAGTTTTCAGTCCTCCAGCAGAAGTCTGCATGATACCAGAAGCGTTCACCCCTACCCTTATTTTAAAAATGGAGCCTTCACAATGTCAAGGGATCTTCACAATGTGGTACTGTGATGCAAGGTGGTAGGATGTAATGATTATGTAAATCGGATGATATTGTGATGTAATGAGTTTGCGAAGACAAATTGAAAAGGTGGCAGTGCTGATGATTCATGGTCTGATCTGCCAACACACAGTGTGAAGTTATAAAGGGAAATGTGTAGAGGCTAGATCACATGAACAAGATCAAGCATGAAAAATGGAGAAGTTTGTAAGAGTAGGGAAGCAGTTTGTGCAAAAGCTAGTTAATGTAGGGCTTGTTTACATTGAAAAATGAGTGATGTTTTAAAACATATTAAATAAAACAAATGTGTTTTAATATAAACTAAGAAAGTCATGTTTAAAAATGTGTTAGCTGGTCATGGCGAACCCTGGTTCCCTCGTAAAGTTTACCTAGATTAAGAAAAGCGGTTACGGTTAAGCCAAGGTTCACAAACCCTGATTACCTCCTTAGTGTAGATGCAGGTTAACACATTTTGTCACAATGTAGTTGGTGGAGGTTGACTCTATGGGATAGACAAACATTTTAAAATAATAAATAGGCAGTAACTCTAGTTCATTGTTTCACCTTTGCATATTATCAGTATCAACACTATACCGTACAAGTGTACTAACATTTAAATAAGAAGAGTCTTTGAAGCCTTGATTTTGGAGGCTATGTCTTCTGGGCAGTCTAACCTTGAGTTGGGCACTCACAAGTTAATCATCTCCCTTTAGTTCAATTTAATGGAGCATGACCACACTGCAGAACAGCAGTGGAGTTCTGTGCACGCACTGTCACGCACCATCTCCTCCTCCAGTTTTTCCATGAGGGACTTTTCCACTCCACTTTGCTCACTGGAGCTCAGGTCACTGAAGAGAACCTGCAGTTTGGTGTTGAGGTCTTGTCTGAACTGGCTGCTTGTAGCTGAGGTGTCAGGTTCTGTGTCCTTGAAGACATCCAAACTCCAAATCTGCACCCAGTCCAGCCTCCCAGTTGAGTCCAGGTAGAAAAGGGGGGGTGTGCTAGGGGCATGACTGTCCTTGGCCCTCTGGTAGCTTGCCTTGAACCTCTGTTTCGGGGTGTCAAACTCATTTGCTATGGCGGGCCAGATTTGACTTAACTGTACTTCAAGTGGGCCATACATACCATCAGTCAAAATACTACAGCAGTCTTGCGGCATCACAGAGTGCTGTGTATGTAAAACTGCTCTCCACGACAACTCCCCCCCCACCCCTCTCTCTTTCCCCCTCTCTCTCCCCCTGTTAGGGAGTGAGTGTGGTCCCACCAACTCCAGTCAGGGGCTGGATGGAAGATGTTTGGAGGCTGCATTTGGCCTGCGGGCCACAGGTTTGACACCCCTGCTCTATTTTCTCCCCTCACTGTTGTCCAGTCCAGCTATTCCATGATTGGACTGGCTGCAGTTTTCAAGGTATGTTGTCATATTGCTGGACATTCCTCTTCTTGGTCCCAAAGCTGTGGGCTGGTCATACTTCAGCCCAAAAGTTGACCTACTTTTTGGTATTAGCCTCCAGCCAGGTGACTACATATTGATACAAGGGGTTATTGTTGGGCATTCATCTCCAGGGTGTACTGGAAGCCAGACATGATGGAAGCTTAAGGTACAGCAAGCAGTGTGGGACTGAGGACACTGACCAGAGCCAAACTGAAGGCACATGATAACTGGTCAAGGAACAGACCACAGGCAGATGGCAAGATAGGTACAGGTAGGGCTCGACAAACCAGGGTTTGTAGCCTGGCTCCTAGCTCTGCTGCAGAAATACGCCAGACGAGTGCCCTCTGGCGACCAAAAATAAAACTGCTGGCACCTAGCTGGGATCCAATTTTGTCAAGCCCTGGGCATAGGCTTGCATGCTTAGAGTGCTTGTGGATAAATCTTGGAAGACCATCATCTATTGATTGTGGTGACTGTCTACATCTTTTCACTGCAAATGTCTCAAGGGAGCAAAAAGTGAGACAAGCCAAGTTGTGGTTTGTCCTGTACTTCACAATGGGATGACTGCCTTGTTGTGTGGCCCTGCTATGGCATGGCTATAGAGAGTTGGTATCTGAATGCAAAGAGTGTTAACAACAACAAACTCATGATTCACAGTAAGTTAACGCTCTAGGGAAGAGAAAGGTGCAGTCAGGTCTTGGGATTGGTTTCTCTTTCTCTTTGCTAGAAGCTATAAAAAGAGATGGCAGGTTTTCATCAGATCAAGAGGCAACAAATTCTCTTCTGCAGGATTTACTCTAAACCAAATGAACTGATGTTGAAAATTACTTGCACAATCATGGTCAAGACTCCACAGACCTGTAATTTTTTTAAAGTGCAGATGACCCATGGGAAAAAAAATCAGCCCAATACAATAGTTTAATATATGTCAAAACACTTTATTCCTAAATTATGCCTGTGGTGGGGTGTGTGCACGCAGATGCTCGTGTGTGCATATAATGTTGTTGGGATCTCTTGAATTGTTCTTGCTAAATGAGGGGCACTTCTGATATAGTCACCATAGAATATTTCAGAAAGAACCATTTTTGACCCAACAATCTAAGACATTTAATGATCTATTTCTAAGGCAATAATTGCAGTGAATTCCATTCTCCACCACTTTTAAAAATGAAACTGTGGAAGCACAGGACATGATTGCCTTATCTGGGATCAGCTGTGCTAAAAGGAGAGTGCTCTTTTTATGACAGCTTTTTATCTATGCAGCCTTCTAGCCATCTTGGTCCCAAGATATTAGAGAGACAAGGTGAGATACAGCTTTTTATCTAAGATTCTACCATTGGGAAGCTTCTATTTAAACATTTATCTCTTGATGCCTAATTGCTGCTAAACAGGCTGGGAGGCGGGAGGGTGGGGTCAATGTTACGAATGTATCCTCTTGTCTCCAGTTGGTAAATGAGGTAAACAACTCTCATGAACACAACTTGCTCTGAGGACTGTCATGTTTTCCTATGGATTAGCAGCTCTGGATGAACAGCAGTTAAACCGTATCAGTTTTAAATAGGCTAAAGAGAGTAGGTGTTTGCTCTGCTTAAGTCAAATTGAAATAAGTGCTCTGAACATTGACACAGAAGGAGAAAACAGGCTTGATTTTTCTGTCTAACCACTGCTGTATCCAAATATTATTTCCTGGTTTACGTATGCCTTAAATGTCAGCAGTAAAATTAACTTTTCAGTGCCCTATTCAGTCTGTGCTCAATTTGCTATGAAAACAAGGTGTATTAAAACTGTATTGGAATGAATCCCCAGTCATTTCCCCTTCCCTACACATATTCTTCATTCCTGGAGAGCTGGAAGGCATTCATATGACTTGCAGCTATTGCTTGTCCTACACCTTTCCTTGGGTCATATTGTGATCCAGTGGTCTAACTCTGAGGGGTCATGATAGGTGAATAGTGGATCCTTCCTACATTTTAGGACTTGTTTGGATATGAGTTATTCCAGATACTTTTATTCTGTAGTAAGAGTATCTTTTCCCAAATTAGCTTAATCCATTTTGGAAGTATATCAAGATGAACTGCAAAAAAGCTATTCTTATTCTGAAATAATTGTCTCCTCATATGGATTTATTCTGGATATTTACTTTGCTTTAAATTCACACCCTATTTTGTGGAATAAAACATTTAAGTGCAATAATACCATAGATCCCTTAGATCTCAAGGGTACCTTCCTTATTCAAAAATAATTAATTATGGACCTGATTCTCCACTGCATTGCTCCTCAGGTCATCATTTACACCTATGCAAAATCAGGAGCAAATGCTACTGAGTCAAAATGGTGATGTTTTAAACTTACTCTTCAGAGGTGTAAATGACCACAGAAGGTACAAAGCTGCAGGGAATTAGGTCCTATGTGCTTATGTAGCAGCTAGGGATCTGAGAATGTACTCAGCCATGATACTGACAAGTGGCATATAGACAGACAGCTTTCTGTTGTTAACCATGAAAAGTTTAAAACTACAGTGTGTGTTCCCCCACTATATCTAAAGCATGAAGTTTAAAAAGTAGGTGTCTCTCCCCCCCAAAAAGATGAATATCTTAAGTGGAGAAATATGAGTATATTATGAGATGCTGTTTATTCTTTATGTCTATGTGACTCCATCAGTTATAAACAGCCTTGAAAATTACAATGATTTGCTCAAAAAGAGTAACAAGAAACAGGACATACAAAAACATCCTGCTATGTGAACAAAAAATTCAGCATGAAGATGTATTTAAATCTATCAGTCATTATTATAGTAGTAATCAGGATTGGTTGTGCTAATTTCTGTGCAAAAATAAAGTTAGATTTTTTTCCCCTGTAAATTTTAAAATCTGTGACCTTAATCCTGCAATTTGTGGTACTTGGGCAGACTGCTGCACAGAGTCAATTGCAGAGTTGTGGCCTAGTTGAAGACAAGGAACAACAAGAAGCTAAAATAATGGGAAAGAGTGGGACAGGAAGGACAAAGGTAAGAGAGATAGGAACATATAGCTACATAGATTTGCTACAGTATGTGCAGATGCAGATCTAGATGGGTTTGAGTCTTTTTTTTTTTAATAATAAGATAAATAATAAATAACAGTAATCCCTACTGGCCATCTACCAGACCACTACAACTGCAAGAATAGTCAGATTTTATTCTTAATTTTTCTCAAAAAGTCTCATATACAAGTTCCTCATTCAGTTCCAAGACTCTGGTCCCAGACTTGCTCTGTGCATATGAAACCAACTGGCAAGTGTTTATGAGAGGTTCTCTCTGTGCCTGATCTGCAAAATATATGAGTCTGTCAGAGCCACAGCTCAAGAGCTTTGGCTCACGCTTTTGGGCTCTGTGCGTTGGCCAATTCACACATGGAGCATGTCAGCATGAGCTCTTGATTCTGAACTGGTTCCACAGTTGGGCATTTGGAACAATGAGTTTTCAGAGTTAGTTCTTCTTTTATGTTGAATATTGATTAGAAAGCAAACTCCATTCACCAATACAATACCTCACTACAAGTCATTTATCTAGTGCCACAGAAGACTCATCTATTGGAGCCACGCTGGTTACATAGCAGCTGGTAACTGATAGCATTTAGCAGTAGTAGCAACACGGTCCTATCATGATTCTACTTACTTTCTTTCACCACATAGCATTTCAAAATATATCTTTTTTGGCTATACCTGCATATTAGCATATGACAGCAGGGCATCAATTCTGATACAGTTAAGGTAAAGAATGGCTTTCTGTTTAATGGATGATTGTTTTAAGGACTCTAAAATTTGTATGGCTATTCAGATTGCCTTGAAATTTGTCAAGCCTCATAGGGACATAGGCTACTGTTAAACAAACAAGGGGTGCGTCTACACTTACAAATTAAGGTCGATTTAATTTATTCTGTGTCTACACTGGGCTTTCCTTAATTCGACTTAAGCTGCTCTTTAACTTGAATTAAGGAAAAGTTAGTTCAATTAATAACATCTTGTTTTAATTCGAACTAGCACTTAAGTCAACTTTATTAAGTCAACTTAAGCCAGTGGCTACGCGGAGTAGTGCCTAGTTGGACCTTTTTAAGTCGACGTAAAATGTTAAGTTGACTTAATAAGGCCAAAAAGGGGCCACATCTACCCTTGAAAAGTTAAGTCAACTTTTGTTAAGTCAACTTAATAAGGTCCACTTTAAGTCGACTTAAAGTTGACCTTATTAAGTTGACTTTATAAAGTCGACCTAACTTTTCAAGTATAGACATAGCCAAGGAGTCTTGTGGTACTTTTAAAGACTAACAAATTTATCTCCTGAGCTTTCATGGGAGAAAATCCCACTTCGTCAGATGATGTGAGGTCATTCAAGCAAGATAAAGGATAAAGCTCCTCCCTCCAGGATAAAGCCCAGGAAAAAGCCCCTCCCCTATCTCTTCTTAAAGTTCACAGATTCCAGCGACATTTTCTTGTGCAGACCTAGCTTGTAAGGTGCTAATGACATAGTGGCACTGGAAAAGGAAGGTGAGCTGGAAATGGTGATGATGGTATATGTTGCAGAGGGATGGAGAAGGAGAGAGGGAACACTGCTGTGTATCAACTGCTTGAAGTTTCTGTAACTGGCATATTATAAAATTATCAAGTTTTTGGGACAGACAGACAATCGTTTGAGACTTCTCTCACTGGACTTGTTAGCAACCACCAATAGCAACCTTTTTAAAGCATGACCCTTATCCCCATTCAATGAGAACAAAATATGGAAATGTGTGCACTTAGAAATCACATAGCAACCATAAGGAAAGAACAGTGGATTGAGCCTCAGATCTTTGGTTCTATTTCCAGATCTCCAGTGGCCTACTGGATGACCCTGGAAAAGTTCAATTCAGTTCTGTGTGCCTTAGTTTCTCCATCTGTATCTTAAGGATAATGATGTTTCCCTCCTTAGTAAAGAGCTTTGAGCCCTATTGATGAAAATTACTGTGTGAGAGCTATGTATTGTTAATCCTTCCCTACCCATAGTGGTGTCTTAATTGAACACTTCTATGATAATTACAACTGCCTAAACAACGACTAATTTCTACCAACAACATTTATCTGTTCTGTTTTTAGAAAACATGAAGGAAATTCATTGAATTTTTTTAAAGGGGAGTTAAGTTGTCCTGTGCATTTCCAGAACAAGAAATTTTGCAAAAATCAAATTTCTGAAAATAAGGAAGAGCGTTAAGATACTGCCAATTTCTGAAAACACAGGAAATACAGAATAAAGATATATGCCCATGCAACTTTAACTTTACCTTCTATGAGAAATGCCTCAATATGCCCATAACACATAATCACATTCTGCTTGTGCCCTGTAATGAAAAAGATCTATCTGTTTCTGCTGTGCACTCAGACACTCAGCCTACTCTATATAAAGGCTATATCTGCAAAATTTCAGAATCCCTTCATCCTTACTCACAGGACACCGTCTAACACTACACTTTCACATAGCCATCATTAAACCCACAGACTGCTCTCGCAACCCACTTCATAGCTAACAATATCCAGGGCAAGAAGATCCTTATGCGCTGCTGTTGACAACCCACATAACTCAGTACTGAAGTGAGGCATAATGGATCCCTCAAGGTACACATGCATTGCTTTTCTTTGACCATACGTATGGGGGGAGAGGGAGAGTGGATCTCACACACTTCATATCACAATCATAGCTCTGCCTAGTTGCTCCAACTAATCCACCACGACTCAATATACTGAAATCTAATATAATGAATGCAGCCAGAGTGCATTCGGATAAAATCCAGGTGGCAATTACCACCTCCAGGGGGACAGAGTTAAGGTTGTGTCTTCACTCTGTATGTACTGGTTTTCAAGAGTTTGAATTCTACTGAAGCTGATGTTCTCTAAGGGCACTAGATAGCACTGTGTCTTAAAGATTTTTGTCAGTGAATTTCCAGTTTGTTTATTTTGGAATATCAAACTGGGTGAGACGTGACTTAAAGCTATTTTATAAAAAAGTCTGCAACTTATTATAACACATGCTTAGCAGAGATTTACAAATGGGATTTCATCTGACTGTTAGCTGGCATGCAACTGGAACAAGACATATGGATCCAAAAGGAAAATACACAGCTGTAATAAATTAAACCTTATTTAAGTGATTCCAGAACCAATTCCAGGGACTGTCATTCACTGTTCAAAAAGAAATAAAATACTCATTCTTCACACTCAGAGTTGCAAAATGTTCTTTTTCTGTGCAATGGAATCTCTCCACAAAATTATTTAATGTTTATGTTATAGCAGCATTCAGAGACCCCAATCAAGATTGTACAGTATCTACTACAAATGGAGCTCCAAACACGTATGAAAACATAGTCCAAAGGTCTGACAATAAATATCTTTTATAAGTAACACAATGACAGTTTTACAGTGACATAAACAAACCCAACATTAGTATAATACACTAAGAAAGAACAGTATGTTGACCTGGGAATATTGTTGAATTTGGAGTATGAGAAAATTCAGATTAAACCTGGATACTGGCTAATTTCTATGTATTGAACACTTTGGGAACTGACTATGTTGCTAGAATTTCATATCCTATGCTTGAGAGGAGTAGAGGGTTTTGACCGCCTGTAAGTGGGCAAGTTGGGACTCTGGGGAGGAGCCTTACCCAGTCTCCATGCTCATGGTTTCCATCTCAACCCTTAGTAAAGGAGTAGCAGGGCAAGGTATGTCAGGAGGAACAAGCAATGAGAACTAGAGGTCGTGGAATAGGAGGTAAGGCAAGAAGCAGGATACTATCAATGGATGATGTGTTGTAGTGCACATTTAAGAAACAGTTTCATTTGCTTGTGGGAGAAGGAGGAACAGAGCAAGAATTAAAAGGAAGAAAGAACTCCTTATTGGGGCATGTTAAAAAGTGGGTAACATTCCTGTTCCTCATTAAAGAAGCACTCAACATGAGCATAAGTGCGTTTGTACTTAAGAAATTTTTTAAAAACAACAACCCAGTTAAAGAAAACCAAGGTAGTAAGGGAGGAAAGTAAGGTAGTCCTCTGCATATAATCTAGTCCATTCTGTTTTGGTCTGCTGAAAGTTACCTCATGTAAATATTTTTTTAAAAATTGGCAATTCAGGTTTTTTGTTAGGTTTCAAACCAGTTGAAGTCAATCTTGCTGCTGTCTAATTTGCTTTATTTTTTGCATTGCTTCAATTTCTCCTGGAGTGTGACTCATAAGGTTGGAGGAAGTATGGATTACTCCAGGATAACTTGCTTTGCTTGGCTCAAGCCATTTTTTTACACCCCAATATCTTCCTTTATAAAGTTGAATATTCCATACTAGGATTTTCAATTGCATTTTCAAGTAATCTAAAACCTACCCTCCACCTAAATAAAACAGCATGGGCCTGATTCATCACTGTTATGGTCATGTTACACTAATGCAATAGTTTACACTCCTGGAGCAGCAGTCTATTGACATTAGTGGGGTTACTTTGACATAAAACTGGAAGAATGCAGTGATGACTTAGGCCTCATGTGCCAAATACCCTCTTCCAGTCTTACTATTAGTCTCTGCTTCTTGGAGTAGTAGGACTGCCATCTTTGAGTCTGTCAAAAATTGCATGGAGCCCATGTCCTAGCTATGCCCATCTGATTACATCTCTTTCAGTAAGCTACACCTCTTTCTCATTGTGATGAAAATTAATCTGGTTTCTCCTCCATTCCTTTGACAGCTGCTGTGGAAGGAGAGTGCTGTATGTACAAAGGCCGCATCTATTGTAACACAGAATTGATGCAGTATCATCAAAGGGAATGATTGCTGTGCATTCAAGTAAACTTTGCTTTTGTTCTTGGTCTCATTGGTTTCTTTCTTTTTCTTCTTATGTCACATCTCCCTTATTGGAAGTTTGCAACCATGGTAGTCCATTCTGTAGAATTCTTGGGTAATCTGTTTCTGGATGAGTAGTCCTTTTGAACTACCCAGGATACCACATCATCCATCCATGATCTTCTTTTTCTACCTCATATTCTTCTGCCATCAATTTTCTCTTCCAGTACCCATAAACATACATCACTCACTGAACCTCTTCAAATATGCCCTGCAAATCAAATCTCTCTTTTCATAAGACTTTCAACTAGCATTTGCAGAGTTGTAATCATCTCCAGTACTTTTTCATTGATTATGCCATCTATACATGATATTTTCAGAATTCTTCTGTAACACCATAATTCAAAGGATGGTAGTTTCTTTATCATCTATGTTTCCTTTCATCTAAATCTAAAGTTAATTGAAAATGAAAGCAAATATAAAAGTAAGGTAGTGGTTTGCTTCCCTTTCTCTTTTTCCCCTGAAACACAACTATCAGTTTAGATTTTGTTTGCAAAGTGTAATGAATTATCTTTAATTTCAATGCAATTTTTGAGACCTACTAGGCATTTCCTTTGCAAGATTCCTGTTAGTCTTTAAAAGTGCCACAGGACTCTGTTTGTTTTTCTGCAATAGACTAACATGGCTATTCCTTTGGAACTTGATGCCATGTGTTTGTTCTAAATCACTGTCAGCCATTTTCCACCCAAAGATTATTAAGAAGAAGTAGTAATTCGCTCTGTAAAGATGTCATTCTGACAGAAAATTTGAGTCTATGGAAAATGTAACAAAGGACAACACTGTGACCCAAGGATTTCTTGATGCCAACTGTCAGAGAGCACAGAAGTACATATAGGTACTGGGATCCTCTGGATTCAGCAAAAGGAGTCACGCATGTTCTCTATCAAAAGCCTGAGCCACATTGTTCCTCAGACTCATTAGAGATGTATGTATATATGCTGAAAATCATGTTCTCTAGGCTTTGTAGTTAAAATCAGGCCACTCAAAGGCAGCATATCTCGAGACAAAATCTTCTCCTAACAGAGGTGGAAGACTCTGCTTTCCAAGGCGGACCATTGTGTGACATACCCTAGCTGTGTTTTAGCATACTAAATCAAATGATAATGACCAGCTTTCAGAGACTGCAGAAGGAAACTGACTGTAAGAGGGAAACGGGAAGGGGGACGACAACACTGTTTTCAGGTAATCATAGGTATGGTTGGGCATATCTGAAATGCCAATGAATCCTGAGTTATCCTTCAAATAGTGAGCACAAGCTGGCAGTGGGCTTGATTTTACAGAAGTGAGGGGGTGGAGGGCAGGGTGTCTCAGCCAACATGGCTGAAAATGCTGGGGAAAGGATTTGGGTAAGATATCCTGCAGGAGACTAGGAGTGTCCTGTGAGTTGAGCTCATGTTATGATTTTGCTTTATATGTAACCATTTGTTTCCAACATTCCTTCTTACTACCATTTGAATACCTGCTCTTTGATGAAAAACGTACTCCTGCTTTCACTATAACTATTTAAGTGAAACAACAGAATCCTGTAACACTTTTAAAGACTAACAGATTTGTTTATCGCATGAGCTTTCGTGGGAGAAAATCCCACTTTGTCAGACGCTTTGAGTGCTGTGTGTTAGGCAGAGTGGTAAACTTGAGGTAAAACTGGTAAGCTGGTGTGCACTGTTCCTTCAGGAGTAGAGAACCTAAGCATTCTGGGAGTGTGTTCAGCAGAACAGGGGCTGGACACGCCCAAGGTTTACTGCAGGCTGGTGTGAGCCTATAACGTGCCTGTAGTGCAGAGGGACAGCAGAGTCCACAGGGCCTGAGAAGGGAGTATTTGTGCTGCCTGGGGCCATGTTATTAGGCAAATACAAATAAGGATTTGTCATGCTAAAAGCAGGTGGTAGTGAGACATGTTTTCAGATATTTTGCAACTGGCCACGAACACTTGCCAAGGCCCAAACTGGCAGCATGTTTGATTTAACTCCTCTCCAGCAAGATAAAAAGACTTTGGCCTGTTTTCTACTGAGTGAAATAAATGCGAGAGAGACAAGGTGTGTGAAGTAATGGCTTTTATTGGACCAACTTCTGTTGGTGAAGAAGACAATATTTTGCACTGTAGAGAACTCTTTTTCAGTTCTGGGAGAGGTACCTTCAACACTTTTCCCAGACCTGAAGAAGAGAAGCTCAAAAGTTTGTCTCTTTCACCGACAGAAGTTGGTCCAATACAAGCCATTACCTACTCATTTTATGTAGTTTCCTGGAACCAACAGAGCTACCACACTGAAATAAACATGGACATTTAATGTTTAATAGCATTTCACAAGGTTCACCTGTTCCTTATGAACATAGATAATCTACTAACTTCAAAACACAGCTACCTCTTTGGAATCAAACTATAGGGAAGTTATACTTCTGAATTTACTCTGACAAATAGAAATTCTCACTCTCTCAGAGCAAGATTTTCACTAGTAATGCTCACTCAAGTTAATTCCTGGCTGTATCACAAGAAATGTTCCTCCAGAGTGAACTACTTACACTCCTGGATATGCAATAACACTAATAGGTGCTAGCATTTTCTACTTTTCCCCAAACCCATTAATCTAAACTCTTGAAGATGGTAGCTATGGTGGGGGGATGGCCACTCCATCAAAGGCAGATAAGCTTGCTAAGCTGTACCTGGAGGAGAGAGAGGGCCTGAAAAGCTAATTGATGATGAAGTTCAGCTGGGCTGGGACAGGCTGAATTTGTGTAAAGCCAGGAAGCTGCACCTAGAAGAGGACATGTAGAGATGATGAAAAAAAAATCAAATTCTTATGAGTTATTAGATGACAAGCTTACTTGAAGGGAGCAGACTGAAAATATTAAAGATAAGTATGTTCCTTCTGTCACTTCACTTAATTTCTGGAACATCCTGAGAAGTGGATAAGAAAAGGGTGGTAATACTATGTAGAGTATTCATCTAACTAGTTACGGACTATGGCTGCTAGGTCTTTGGATTAGCACCAAACACAAAGCTGAGAAAATTAACTTTATCTAATCCAAGCACAGATGCTGAGTATCACATGTGGTGCCTTCATTAGTATATCTCTCTGTCTATGGCACAGAGCAGCCATTAAAATGTGTATCACTCTTAGAATAGAGCTCCTAGAAGACACAATCTTGTGGACCAAAATACTAGGAAATAGTGAACAGGACAACACATAGCTAATATTTAATAATTTATTGTTGGGAATTATGTGGCAGCCAGGTAGGACCACAAAAAAAAATTCAAAATTCTTCATGTAGTAGGGTACAGAGGTGGATAAAGGATCTTAATGAAAGGAACAGATTGAAAGAGACCAAAATCCAGAGTAATTTCTCATAGCTCTATTACTGGAAACCACACCCTGTGATAGACACGGAATGATATAGTGAAATTAACAAAAGAAAAGAAAAAAACCAAAATCTACTGGATACCACAAATATATTGATTTGTGGAAAGTGGGGTACACTATTGTCACATATGTACAGATGGTGCTGAAGAGGTAGGAACAAGAAGAGTGGGCACCCAGAAATCTGTTCCCTTGCTTGGTTTTAAGATAGCTGTAAATTAGTTAACTTTATGTCCATTTTTATAGCTGAGGTAACAGTGCTAAATTGAGCTTTAGGTGTGCGGTCAGTTGCCATACTCATCTTGACTGAGTGACTCCTTATCAGGGCTGCGGGGAATTTACAGTGGTACGTCTGACTGCAGAAATGATATTCCTAATGAAATATTACTGCTAAAAACTGAAATGGTGCAATGGAATATAGCCATAGGGACAGCATGGATCCTAGCACAAGTACTAGCAGCAGGCAGCAAACTGGCAAACAGGTAAAAGGCGCTATTAATCATGCAGAAGCTGACACAGGAATTCCTTTAGGCAAAGAGGAATTTAAACACCTAATCAAAAATGAACTAAGAAAGGAATGGCAAGAGCTGTGGGCAAAGGGGAAAAACATTCTAAGCACTCTTTCCAGCAGTTGACAATGTGAACATAATCCAGGGCCCTGTAGAAAGAGCGAAGTAGCTCTATTTAGAATTCTAACAGGGCATTGTGGATTAAATAGTAATTTATTTCTAATTAACACACACAAAGATGGATTGTGTGTAACATGTAAAGACCAGGAAATGATAAATCATATCCTTTGGAACTGTAATGACTGTACCAGTGAAAGTAGGTGCTTATGTAGAAAACTTGGAGGCTTTAGTGTGACAAAATTTTCCTTGCAATATCTATAAAAAAAAAACCCCAAGGAAAATGGGCCCCAATTAAAAAAAAAACAAACAAACCCCAAACACTTCTGCAATTCTTTAGGAAGACTGAAAAAGGAACAAGACGCTAAGTCATGAAAAAAGCTAAAAAGTGTAGTAGAAAGAGAGAACCTGGGACTTGTAGTAAGGGTTAAGGCCCAAACTGAAGTCAGGCCCTAATGATATGAAGAAAAGTTAGCAAGAATCAGGCTTTAAGCAAAAGTCAGATCCTGTTACAAAATATGCTTACTTGCAAGTTCACTGAGTTTGGCAAGAACAGGGCTGCCACTGCAAAAACAGAAGTGTTTCTAGGCACTAGATATTCATATTACCACATTCCAGAAAAGTGGTGCCAGAAAACCCCGATACCAAGTTATGGTGTAAATACACTCTCTGAAGATGATACAGGGACACACTGACCTCTCCTGAACTTAAGGTCAAAATGAGAAGGTGATGGATAGAGATGTTTTGATTGAGCCAGTGAGTATAAGATAAAAAGTGGCAATACCACGTGGGGGGGGGGAAGGGGCGATGTGTAACTTGTTTGTATCAGTGTATATATCAGAGGGATCACAGGTGGTGTGTGTCTGTCTGGCGGAGGCGAGAGCAGAGAGTCCTGCTGCTCAGAGAGATGTGGCCATTGTAAAACAAGCATACATGTGTCAGTGCACCTGTAGCATCTGTAGGAAATGCTTCGTTAACAAGAAGGACTGGACGAAAGCCTTCACCCCTTAATCTTGGACAGTTCTGTCAAGGTTTGCTGCATGGGCAATATGGCCAGAGCCAGTGTAGCGCACAGACAGAACACACGTGTAACCAACAACTGAGGACACAAAGTACAGTGCATGCTGGTCACAGACTCAGGAAGTGAGTCTGCTTCACCACAAAAGCAAAGAGGACTATAGGGAACCAGTCTTGCAGTCACCCCCTGGAAGAAGGGAGGTGTGTTTGGGGGGGGCTACAGAGTCTGAAAAGAAGCTAAAGAAAGGAGTAAGCTACAGTTACTTCCTGTAAGGAGGGATTTGGGCAGGTGAACCCATAGAAAGGGGCCAAAATATAAGAGAAAGGAAGTAGCAGGGATAATAGCAACAAGGTCTGGGAGTAAGCATAGTGCTAGACAGAGGGCCCTTGACCTAGAATGCAGGGTAGTGGGTGGGTCTGGGTTTCCCGACTTGTCTTTGAGAAAGAGATTGTCTGGAATGGCAAGCAGACAGAGGATTGAATGGGACTTTGAGATCCTGGAAGGAGAAGACTAGACCTACCTGGCTGGAGGGCCAAGCCGTGAAACGGGAATGCTGAGATTCCTGGAGAGTGAGGAGGGAGGCAGCATAAGCAATCCCTTGGAAGGAGGGAGTCCTCAGAGCTGAAGGGCACTAATCCTTAGATGTGGCCACAAGAGACACCCAGCAGCGAGTGAACCCTGTGACAGTCACTTATTATTATTCTGTATTACCCGAGTTCTGTGTTTGGCTGTAGGCCCTGTGCAAAATATTAGAGTGTGGACCAATGTGTGTGGTTTTCAGCCATTCTTCTTTTGAAGAAGTCTCCATAGCATGTACTATTTCGTGATAGCTGATGTCTCCCCTCTTCTGTTAAAACTGTCCGGGGTCAGGAAATGGACCATTTTGAAAGCAGGGCAAGCAAACATATTTGTGCCCTCCTACAGTTTCTTTTCTCATCATTTCCCCACCCCTGTGGCTTTGGGCAGTTGCCTTACTCACGCTGCCCTGGTTATGACCTTGTCAGGAGGAAGCTTTGTAAGTTTAATAATTGTTTATTAAGAAAATTCCCTGGAGAAGTGTTACATCATATATATCTTTTCCATGAACTAGGTGACATCTGAATTCATGTGATTTCATTAGCAAATGTATCATTCAGAAAGCTGTAGCAGAAATAACGGAACAGAATCTTTTTGCTTTAATAGATAAATTAATCTACATCTTGAGTCAGGCAGAAGCTTCTTGCATGGTAAATTGATACATTCACATGGATGAGGGGGAAGCGTCAGTTCTTGCTTTGGCAGCAAAGAGACAATACAGAGCTGATGAAGTATTTGTCTACTCTGGTACAGTAATTCCTCTGTAGGCCCAAAGCTCTTCAGATATCCTACTCTCAAAGTCGATCTTGTTAAGTCAACTTAACAGAATGGCTACACTTTAAGTCGACCTTGTTAAGTCGACTTAACAGTAGACATAGCCGTCCACACTGGCTTGAAGTCGACTTAAGAAGTTGACTTAAGGCTTAAGTCGACCTTCAGAGGTGGTGTTATTAAGTCGACTTAAACTGTTATTAAGTTGACTTAAGGATCGCTTAAGTTGACTTAATAAAAGCCCAGTGTGGACGTGGCTTTGCGTAGGTCGACTTAAGCATCCTTAAGTTGACCTAAGTTGCCAGTGTAGTTGCTCTCTAAGGCTATGTCTACACTGGGTAATTTAAGTCAACTTAGTGTGTCTCCACTTAAAATTAAAGTCGACTTTGGGGGGAACTTAAAAAGTCGACCTAGAGCGTCCACACTGGATGCCTAGGTCAACTTCTAGGTACAATGGGGCAAAGGGGGACAGGGACCCTGGCAGGGCATAGGGGCAGGGTGGGCACGGCTCTGCCCTGCCCTGTGGGGGGGCATGCCAGGCTCCCCCTGTGCCCCCCCCCAGTAGGGAGGGCATTGGTGTAGGCCTGGGGTAGCCCAAAGTCAACTTAGGGCTACCCCACGGCTACACTGGCTTAAGTCAACTCTAGGGAGTCTACTTAAGCCTTAGGTCTAGTGGAAAAGAGGTTTAATAAAGTCGACTTAATTTTAATTAAGTCGACTTTATTTTCCTTAAGTCGACTTAAGCAAGCTGCTTAAGTCAACTTAAGCAAAGTGTAGTGTAGACGCAGGGTAAATTAAGTCAACTTAAGCAAGTTTAAGTCGACTTAATTTACCAGGGTAGATGCAGCCTAAGAGCTTAGGGCCAAACGCTGATGTCTGTGCCTGAGTTAGGAGACCAAGGGCATATGGCAGTAGTATTGGGATAATGCTTTTTATTAAAGGAACTCTTGCTCAGTAAGAGGAAACCAGAGGTTGGAAGTAGGACCAGCAAAGCCCCATGTCCAGATGGAACTGAAGCAGAAGCCCAAGAAGGAACTGGTGGGGTGAGATCCATGAAAAAAACATTAAAGTCCCTGCAGTGGGTGTCCTGGTGGAAGAGAATTGGTGAATGAGCCTGTAAGTGGGAGCGGAGAGAGACAGTGTCTAATGCCTTGCCATAAGGCATAGTTGTGGAGCTGCAAGTGGCTGTTGTGGAAAGACCAAAAGGATTGATTATACCCCAACATAAGGGCAATTAGGAAGGACTGAAAGGTGTAGAACTGAACACCGTTGGGCTATGTTCCAACCAACATTCACAAAGAAGGGGATACTTTAGCTACAACTTATGGAGCATGTGTATTTTGTGCTTCCAGAAAGGGAAACTGAGGTGCAAACATTAAAATGGAGGATCAAAGTAGACTGAGCTGTGTAGTAGGTCCAGGCCCAGTATAAGGCCTTTAACCTGAACCAAAGTAATGTCAAGACATTGCTAAACTGATACGTCATTAAAAGTTGGCAAGAAGAGGATAAATGTTGCATAAACATAACTAAGCATATTATATAAACTAGGTACCAAGACACCCAAGAACATTCCATAGATAAAGAAGAACATGCATAAACATAACTAAGCATATTATATAAACTAGGTACCAAGACACCCAGGCACATTCCATAGATAAGGAAGAACAGGCTGACCCATCCCAGTAACAAGGGAGTAACATGACGGATAGTTAGAACCAACATGAACAAGGTGATAGGTGGCACCTAACTACATTGAGGTCGAACCCTAATACGTCAGAAATATTGTGAAAGTTGTTCGTCTAGGTGTATAAAAATGTATTTCTGGGGTGTGTTCGGGGTCCGGCCTAGGTGGCAGTGGAAAGTCCTGCCACTGACTGAGCCGAGTCCATTGTCCTAGGGTCAGTATCCGTAGTGTGCCCTTGGATGAGTCTTAGAGCACTCCGGGGGAACTGCTACTGTATCCACCGTGGCAATAAACCTGGTCGACGTACCTTTGTACCTTGCTAGACTCTGTGGTCATTGGGGGTTCTCTTCGGGTCTGCTGTGTCAGCTATCTGCAGAAGCTGGGGCAGCACTTAGAGGGAACACACGCACGAGCCGAGTGATACCAACATTGGAGAGAGCCGAGCACCACACCGGTAGCCTCGGACAACAAGCTTAAGGACACAATGGCTTTTCTGGGCTTCCGCAGACTAAGTCTTAACTCTTGACCTGTCTTTGCTAGTTGCTGTGGCCTTCTCACAACCTTGCCTGAAGCTCTTGTTGGCTTGGCTGTTGTCCCCAGATTTTTCTGTATCATTTAGTTGTTTCTGGATATATGCTCTTCTGAGATACAAGTGCTTTCTAATGTGTTCTTTTTTAAAAAAAGCTGGTCATGATTTAAGGAGGTAATTGATTTAAGGAGGTAAATGATTTAAGGAGGTAAATAACTCAGTCATAAGTTGGTGGCCTATTGCTGGAGTGGGTGGGTGAGGTCTTGAGGCCTGCATTTTGCAGGAGGTCAGACTAGATGATCGTACTGGTGGTCCCTTCTGACCTTAAAGTCTATAGCTAAAACAATAAGTTCACTGATGAGGTCTTTGCTGTTATATGACCCAAAACCAGAGCTCATATCTAAATCTCCCCAAATTCTGGAGCATTCAGTGTCTGGAACAGAATCTGGATCTAAAATTTGCACTTGAGCCCATCTCTGCCTTGAAGTTTTGTGCTGTTCCCACTTCCTAACTAAAAGAAAAACAAGGGCTACCCACTGATACTTCTAGAAACTTAACGGGGCTATCACTGCTGTCACCTATTCCTACTGAATGATAGCTGTAGCCCAAATACACAGCCTCTTTATGGTGTTAGCTAATAATTATTACTAAAGGGTGCTGTGCTGGCTAAAGATCACCCACATTTGAGTGAGGCATGAAATGCCAATGCTTTCTGATTCAAAGCTAGGAAGATTGGGTTTTGAGCTATGACAGAAGTGCTCTAAAACACCAATAATAGAGAAAGAACAGGAAACAAAGAAGATTTAGTTTAAGTGCTCTCACTTCAACAAGATGGAGTGTCAAACACTAAAATAAGGGAAATATCTGCAACCTTCTTTGTTCTGTATTACTGTACACCAGTCTTCTCAGCAGCCCTGAAATTTTGGTGGGCTGGGCCTTCTGACATAGATAAACAAAACACACTGTGGTTTGAAGCTGCATAGAATAAGCACAAAATTTAGCTTTGTATTGACAAAACACCTATGGGGCACACTTGGTCAGTCTGACTGGTGGTGCCACAGAAGCCTGCTACAAGATTTGGGCCTTAAATAACATAGAACGTGTCCTCTTGCTGTGTGAGAACACAAGGAGGGGAAGAAGCTTGCTCCATATCTATGAGCATCTTTGGGTCTGATTCTTGAATATAATGAGCATAAGGAACACAAAAGTAGAGCTAGGCAAAGCATTTTGAATAATTATTTTTTTTTTGCCAAAAATGGAGATTGTCACATTGAAAGGTTTTGTGCATGTGTTGGTTTCATAACATTCTGTTTTTTTAAAAAAGCGCTAGCCAAAAATTGGAAACATTTTCAAAACAAAATTTTTTGGGGGTTCATAATGACTTTCAAAACTTCCTTTAACTTTAGTTACAAACATTCAAAAACATTTAAAAATGCTCAAAATTGCATTAAAAAGCTTTGTTTCAAATGAAATGTATCATTCAATCCTAAATGAAAATTTTGGGGGACTTTTTAATTCACCAAAACATTACCAAAATTGTTTGCATTTGGTTCAAATTAAAACAATTCCTCCTTCCCACCATTTTTTTTTTTTTGGAATTGCCAGTGACCTAAAAAATCCATTATTAGCACAGCTCAACATGTGTCTAACAATGCCAGTGGTTCTAGACTCCCCAAAATGAGTCATTGGGCAGGGGCATGACTCCATCCTTTAACTCCACATTGTATGCAGAGCTTGCCCTAGGGGAATGAAAGGAGCATATGCTGGGTATTGCAACAACCACACTCCTTCTGAGCTTCTAGAGGTTTCCGAGTACTACTGCAATGTCACTGATGAAGCATGCATAAAAGGAACACTCTCTGGAGAACTGCATATTGTTAGTGCTGGCTGTTAACTTGGGCAAAGAAGTGGTCGCACTGGATGCCTGCTCATTTCTCCCCTGCCTCTTCTGCTCAAATGAACCATGAAGAGACCATGAACGCGCAGAACATGCTACATGAGGAAGCAACACCACCTGCTGTGAAACATGGAATGTATTTGTTGAGCTCAGAAGAGAGAGCAAAGTTAAAAAACTAAAGCTCAGGGAAAGTGAGTGTTGGGTTAGCTGCATGATAATAGTGACAGCAAACCCCTGGAATCACCAGAATAGAACTTGGTTTTCCTTATTATAACGTATGTCTGGAGTTGCTGTCTTTGCCATATAATAATGATCTGTGTTAAGCCTGGCAGTCATATTGGCACATCATAATTTAGGCTGTGACCCTGCAATTCACTCTATGAGGACTCACTGACTTCAGCAGGACTCCATGTAGGTGCAGTGGTGTGCATGTGCACAGGAATTGCAAGATCAAGGCCTTAAATAGCAGCATTCAAATAAAAAATGGATTTCTGCCCTTTGCAGAGAGCTCAGAACAGGACTTAAGTAGTGCATAGACTTTATACTAGCTTCTGCTCAGGTCTGAATTTTACCCAGAGTGCTTTACAAATACATCTGGCATCACTGAGCTACAGCTGGGTTGGAGTGTGTTACAGATTTACTTAACACTGTTGGGCCAGAGAAGAGAATCTGAGCAAGCACTGTAGGCAAACTACTATTCTTATGAAAAGTGCTATGGTTCCCTTAGCAGCTGCATCAACCTAATTTTTAAGGTCTACTACAGTGACCTCAGTAGAGAAAACTACATGGCTATGTCTACACTGGCAAATTAGTTCGAATTAAGGAAGCTTAATTTGAACTAATTTAAGCCTTGGCTACACTAGGCTTTCATTAGTTGGAATTAAGGGCTTCCTTAATTCGAACTAATAAATTCACTTATACTTTTCGAACTAAGGGTTAATTTGAACTAGTTAATTTGAATTAACCCAATGTGGCCATGTTAGTTCGAACTAAGTGCTTAGTTCGAATTAACCGACACATTGAGCTCAATGCAATGGCACTTGCTTAGTTCAAAACTAAAATTTGCTAGTTCGAATTAAGTTAATTCAAACTAACTAAAATTAGTTTGAATTAGTTAGTTCGAATTAACTAATTCAAACTAACTTTGGTAAGTGTAGACATAGCCCATGATACTCTGTATCTACCAATGCAAGATGAAGAGTGGGTCAATTCTGGCAGGACTAGATTTTGTGTTGAGCCAACAATCCATGATTAATGTAATTATCTTGAACGTAGGTAGAACTCAAAACAAAATATCTTTTTATAAAACTCATTAACTATGTGATTTGCTACTTAAAATTCCAGTTGTTGTTTAGTTGGGATGGCACATGGTATTTTCCATGGCATTTTTTACAGCCCGGTGGGCCTAACATGACTCTTCTAATTAGGTTTACAGTGCCAACTTGCTTTCTGTAAGTAATCAAATGTGTGAGCATAAAATTCACTTTTCACAAATAGCCATACTAGTAATAAAACTATGTATGCTCTTAGAAAGCATAGACGAACTGGATGTGAAGACAGCTGAAACAAATTTATTCAAAAATATGTGCAAATATTTATGGAAATTTTTCTGTATTTATCTATTTGAAATTTGAAGCTGTACCTGCCCCAGGGAGGTAGCAGATTCCAAACCTGATGCTTTGACTTCTGAGGCATGGCTTCTGCACTCAGGTATCATTTCCATATGATATGCAGCTACAGCCAGTATACTATCGGTTGCCAATCTACAAGAGCAAACCATAACCTGTAGGATGCTAAGAACCAGTGCACGCATCTGTGGTAAACTGTATGTTAATAATACTCACACCAGTGTTCCAGGTACCTTGAGTCTCACTCCTGTATATAAAGCCTACGTTTCCATTCCTCTTTTCACTTTATCAGCTACCATGCTGGGGAGGTAATTTAAATACCCACCACACTGGTAAGAGTAATGTCTCAGGTTAGAGGGCAACTCTTTAAGACACTGAGATATGATAATGAAGAACCTAAATTGAATTTTGCTGAGCACGTCTATTCGACATCTGCACAGGTATACAAGACTTGCCATATGAGATCAGAATCGTGGTCTATCAAGTCAGTGTCTTTGCTCTTTGAAAGTGACCAGTATCCATTACCTCAGAGAGAAGCTCTCAGAAATCTTCTCATGGCCAATTATTGAATAGCCTGCCACCCCACCACTTCAAATGATCTGGTGTTAGAACCCAGTTGAACCAATTAGCACCACAAGCATATGTGAATAAAAGTGGAGACCTTTCATTAACTGATTATTTTTCTGTTAGACTGCACAGTTCCATTCTTCTTCAAAAAGGTGACACAGATGAACCAATAAATATTTTAAATTTATTTTGTCTTCCTTTTTAAGCCATTTGAATACAAGGTGTTTCTTTTCTACCTCCCTTTGAGCTCCATCCAATGCCAAGTAAAATCACTGGAAAGCCCTCCCATTGATTTAAATGAGGGCTGGATTGGCCTCTTAGATTACTTCTGAAATGGCATACTTATTTCAGATACAAGGAGGAGGTCCTGCATTGGAGCTGTATTTGGTGTGTGTGTTGCTTTGCCCATTTAACTTACCTGATAACTCTAAATATTTATTTTTAGTAATCAGTACTTCTAAAGCCCAGGACCCTGCGGTGGGATCAGGTAGCTTGAACTTTGCTTACGTGCATGGGCCCACCCAATGGGACAGATCTTACTCCAGTTTTAGTCAATGGAAGGATTACTCCTATTGACTTTAGTGGGACCCCCTTTAGCGTGTAAGGGATCTTGTTGCAGGCTGAGGTAGGAAAACTGTTCTTGCAGTTGGGGTACTGTTCTGGGGCACCAGAGATCTGTGTTGAGGATCTAGTTCTGCCACAGACTTGTGTGATCTTGGGCAAGTAGTTTAACCTGTGCCTCCATTGCCCATCTGAAAAAGAATAATAATAGTCCCTTTCAGTGTCCTATCTATTTAGATTTGAGCTCTTTTGAGATAAGGACTATTAGCACATGTATGTATAGCACAAAGTAGTCCAGAGCCCAGGTGGGGCCTTTAAACTCTAATACAAATATTAGTAACGAGGCTCATGACAGTGTGCGGACCGTGCCTGCAAATGTTACCCATTTAATTTTGGAAAACTTTTTTTTTTTAAAGACAAGTTTAACTCCAGATTTTTGAGTGGCTGAAGGGGAACACCAATCATTGCAGCTGTTTCTTCATTTTAAACCTTCTTTTCCTCTCTGTATAAAAGAAACTGCTCTTCCTCTGAATGAAAGGAGAGAGACTATAATGGAAGATGATGGTATCAGATTTCAGAAAGATTGCTGGATTGAGTGGCATCCATGCATAACTAAAAACGGTTCATGTTAAGTTGTCTATTATAGTTCCATTAATTTTTTGTATTTAAATGTTTTTATTTAGGTTAAAAGTATCAAATGGTATTGCAAAATAAAATTTAAAATAAGTTTAGGCTTCTCCATTATGGCAAATGGCTTGATGGGACTGATTCTCATCTCTCACACACCCATTTTACATTGATGTAATTCTACAGATTTCATTGGAGTTATTCCTGATCTATAAAGATGTAACTGAGAACAGCTTCTAGCCTTATATGCTGGCCTAGACATGAGTCAGCTAAACCATAAAAACTGAGTACCTACAACAGCTGTTTAACTTATCTAGCCAATTCAGTGGTGGCCTGTTTTGCTTCCTGCAAACTCTGTATTTTGCCTGTCACTGTGAGAACTTGTCTTGAAAGGTTGTGTGCTGGGACCCTATATTTAGCCTGGGATTGCTGCTACTACCCACTTTTAGGACTGGCTCTCGGCCACAGCGTTTGTCTGATGCTTGAGTGCATTGGTTCTCTCTCTGCTGTATTTGGATGTGGATATCAGTTCCATGTAGTGTCACATGGGGACCAAAATTCAGCAACTTGGCTCTGTGAACAATGAGTTAACATTCCCTCACTAGGGTGGTTTTGTGTTACTTATTTTTTTTCCTCATTCCCCATAAACTGGATTATTCCTTACCAAAGAAGACAGGTTCAAAGGGTCCTTTGACTCAGTGCAAATTTTTAACAAACAACGATAGAGATTGTGTTCTGGTTTCAACCTCTCCTTTCCTGCCTGAAGTGATTCCACTGTGTGGTGAGGGGAGTATGTCAGTACAAATGTCAAGAGCCTGCACCTCATATGGATAACTCTCTGCACAGAGTATGTGGCTCTGCAGGGAGTCCTTGCATAACTCTGTTCAGCAGATCAAGTTTTTGTGGCCTGCTTGTTGAGTTTTTTCCCTGCCCTTCTTAGCTTCCTGGTTTCAGCTCATGAACTGGCCTGAAGATAATTCCTCCAGATTCCTACTTATGATGTTAGAATACTGAACAACAAACTGCCCTCAAGGCCTTCTTTGCAGGTTTTAGATTGAATACAGTGGTCCCGCTCTAGGACTTGGGGAATTTAGAGAAAAAAAAATGTTTGAACAGTGCAGAACTGATCAATAAAGCTCATAGTTACATACTTTACTATGGAGTCTCAGTGGTTGGATTTAAGGATCTTCCAGTGACTCAGCACATAGCAACCAGAATCAAAGAGAATGGAAAGGTTTTACACATATTAAGCAGTAATTAGCATCCCTGTCAGTCAGGGAGCTTGTTTTACAGCTGAAGAATTGAAGCAGAGGCAAGCTAGTGACTTTCCTAAGCTCACATACCTTTAACAAACGTGTTACAGAGCTAGAAGTGTAACCCTGAAGTTGCGGATCCCATTCCTTATCAGGGAGCATTCTACACATGGCTAGGTAGTACTTTTCCATCAGCCACCCTAGTCAGACTCCTACACCTTAGACCCCACCAACCCTTCCTCTTGGGTTCCTGTCCCTTTTAGAAAGGCTCTGTGTACTCTTCTATCTCCCTTGCATCAGTGGTTTTATAGAAGTCCCTCCCCTGGTCCCTCTAATCTTCCTTCTAATTAGAACCCTCTGCTCAGCCTTACTATCTATCCTCTGTTTGCATTTTAATTGATTGACTGAGCCCAATTGGCCTCCTTCAACACTTTCAGGGCAGGTGGGGCTATATTCACTCACAGTCCTATAATTTAATTACTAGAGCACACTTCATTTCCTGGGCATCTCAATCTGTCTGGAATCAGCTAACACTAGAAATCTGTTGAAGAACCTGCACTCACAAGAGTTTATACCATCTTTCTAGATCCAAGTGTGGCTAAGTCTGGATAAACAACTGAGCTTTTTGATGTTTTCTTTGTTAAAAGGAAGTAGCTCAGCAGACTCTCAGTCATAAAATGAGATAATACATTGTTATTCCCTGTGAGTAAAGTCTTTGCTGCTGACTTGAAAAAAAATTGGTAAAGCAATATGATTGTCTGACTAGCCCAGGGAGGGCCCAAACTTTTTATTACAATGACCAACCAACTGTAAGTTGTCAAGTTGTCTTTTTTTTGTTACTCACCCATAGTCCAAATTTTTGGGTAAAGAGGAGCAAAATCATAGGTCAATATCCTTCTGTTCCGCTGCTGCCATCTCTTTGCCCTTCTGAAGGGGCATGGACCAACTACAACAGCACCCCCACTGCAACCTCAATCCAGGTCTGCTAGGAAGGGCAGGGCTGGAGGATGAAGACTGAGCCTTTCCCACACTCACCCTGCAGGAGGGTCTTTGGTTCCCTGTGCCTGGCTCCCCACTCTGGGCTTGCAATCTAGTGCCCAGGGTTGCAGCGCCAGTTAGGTTTGAGTGGCTGCTGTTATGATGGATGAACAGTGGGATCCAATTTGAGTGAGTAGCATTGTGACCCTCTGTGCCAGGTTACATCATCACCCTTTCAGATTTGGCTTAGCTACTTCATCATCATTGGGCCAAACCTAAGTGGTACTGTGATGCCATGTGCAGGTCACAATGACTGACATGGGGATCTGGGGCCTGAAGAACAGGTGTCACAGCTGTGGGATGGGTTTGATCTCCAGCCCCTCAGGATTTCCCTTTTCAGCGGGCCCACACCCCACCTAGAACCTTTCTGTTCTGATCCAACCTACCATTTGGGAAACAGTGGAGTTGTTCACAGTGGATGTTTTATAAATCCTCTATCTTGTGTTTCCATAAATCTCCATTTAAAATTTTGTGCTCAGACCTGCAGCACACCCTTTACTTTTATAAATTAAGGACCTTTCACTTCATGTAGTGGTGAATGTATAAGTAATTGTTAGTGGAGTGCAGGGCAATAGTAATGTCAGGTGGTAGGATACAATCAATAGTAACAAACGAACCTCCTTAGTTCCAATATCCTCTTGGAGGCCCATTTGCCTGGGTGCTAACTCCATTAAGGTGTTGGGGTCCTGACCTTCTCCAGCCTCCACAACATATGCAGGTGTAAATAATAGGAAACTCATTTAAAGATCTCCTCAGGTAAGGCTGGGTGAGTTTCCTCTGTTTTACAATATCAGCACTCACAGCTGAAACACTCCAAAGGGGTAGCCGTGTTAGTCTAGTGTAGAAAGACAACAGAGTCCTGTGGCACTTTTAAAGACTAACAGATTTATTTATCACATGAGCTTTCGTGGGAGAAAATCCCACTTCGTCAGACGCTTTGAAGATGGGAAACACTGTTTGGCCACTGCACCAGAAATGACAGGAACAAATATTACCGCTAGGGCAGGTGCAAGCTTTGATAACGAGCTTACATGAAATATAAATGGGACATAGCCAGTTTCCTATCTGACATTAATTTCCTTTCAGATAAAAAAAACGCACACATTTTTGTTTTTCAATTCAGCTGAACTCATCTCTCAGAGTCATTTATTCAGCTAACACTTGCTTAAGCACCTCTCTTCCTTTGGCACGCTTTTCCAGAAAAAACATTGGAATTAGGGTTGTCTGACTTGAAACTTAGTTTTTGATACCTACAAATGCAGCTGTCTAGCTAAATCCACAAAATAAACCATCTTAGGCCAAAGTTAGTAAAAAATATCGAGTACCATCATTCACCCCAAATACTGTTGAGTCTAGTTTTAATTCGTACCCGAAAACAATGCCGGTGTTACTGAGGTAGGTCCAAATCATACTCATTACCATTTACAAGCCTTGCACCTCTCTGCCCCCCTCCAAAGTATTAAATACAACATTTTTTCAGAATTTTGTTCTTTTCCACAACTAAAACCCACCACTGAATGGCTGAGCAGCCTGCATGGTTGATCCCAAATATGACCAACTGCTGGAATGACCAATTACTGAAAATGAGGGGGAGGGGGGGACGACTATCTGCAGTGCTTCATTTGTAATGAAAGAGGTATCAGGGCTCAAGCTATTACGTGCCAGGGATCAAGCAATTTTTTCCCCATTCATAACTGATGGAGCAAGCAGAGTTATGAATCCAGAGGTGCTGGGATTATGAAATGCCAAGCCTAAATGTGCCAGGGCTCAGCCCTGGAAAGCCATGGTACAAATTAAGCACTGGCTACCTGCCAAATGTGTCTGTTTAAGAAAGATAGGCTCTTTAAGAAATAGAAATTTTTTCACAGGTTTGCCCCCAAACACTCTCTTAGTCCAGTATATTTCAAGAGAGTGAACTGGTTTTCCCCTCCTCCAGCTTCCCCACTTTATAGTTTTCAGACATGGGGGTGGATCTGAACAAGCATGCCGCTTCATTAAGGTTGGATAAGAGCCAAATCTCTGAATCTTTATGCTGAGTTTTGCCTGTTACTAGCCTGCACTTAAAGTGGGCTTTAAACTCTGCACTTTCTGACATTCACCTTCTACAAGCCCTCTCTATCTAGAAGTTGCAATAGGCAAAGGAGAAAATATTTTTCACTAGCTAGCTTTTTATGCTCTCCAAACAAGTCTTTCCAGTATGTAAAGGTCACATTCCATGGACTGGGCACTGCCTATTTCCATTTGTTATTGGGTGCATTATTTTCCCCTTGCAGCTCCCAAAAAATTCCATGGGCCTCAGCCAGTGGGCTGCCATAGGTGCAGACTTTGCATGCTTCTGCCAGGATATATTTAATAATTCATTCAAGAAAACCACATACCAGCGATACAGTCAGCTTAACAAACAAGGTGTGTGTGAAAACTGGCCACTCTGCGACAGTCTTAGCACAGGAAATTGAGAGGAAGATCATTGAACTCCTTTAGAAGTGGGCCTGAACCAAGCTCTGAGATTTGGACACTCCCAAATTGCAGAAGACTGGATATGGATCTGAGCCTGTATCTGAAATTTGCTATTCAGTCCTGGCTCCAGCTTAAGTCATACAATACTTGGTTCTTATGTCTTTGACAAACTGGCTACAGTGTGCCTTTTTCAAGTTCAGAGATGCAAATTGCAGCTCAGGATTTTCAAAAGTCAGTTGCAGTGGTTCAGCCAGATGGTTTTGGAATGAAACCTAATGTGAGCTTTAATTCTTGGGTAGTGTAATGTTTGCCAACATACCCACTGTGAAATTATTCTTATACTCTCTACCAAATGTAGCTTTGTAGATATGCTAATAGGCCTACTAATATTTCAACTAGGTTCTATAGTTGTACAAATTCTCCTGGGAATTTGTATGAATAATTATCTGAATAGGGATAGTTTGCAAACTGTGCCTGTTGAGTAGTCATTACTAAGAGATGGAGGAGGGTCAAATAGTTAGGGCACTGGTCTAGGACTCAGGGGACCCGAGTTCAATTTTCTTCTCTGACCGAGACTTTCAGCATGACCTTGGGCAAGTCACTTGATTGTTCTGTAGCTCAATTCCCCATCTGAAATGGAGATAACAACTTATCCCTACTTCAAAAGGGAAGGCTGAAGATAAAGATTGGGAAGTGATCAGATGCTGTGGTGATAGGGGCCACAGAAGTACTCCAGATAGAAATATTGTGATGGGCAATTGGTCATATGGTGGTGTTTCTGCTCTCTGATTGGATGAATGAGACTTTTTAGAGGTGAATAATCCACTTCCAATATAAATTCATGAAACTTTTGAGATTCATATCCATTTCCACCAATGCTGAAAGCCCATATAAATGTTTACAGACAGTAAAAATAGTATAAATCTACAAATAGCAGCAAATCAGACTTATTACTTTTTTCCCCCAATGTTCTGCTAGTCCTGGTATGGACACAAATACCCATAGCATGGATTGTATTTAATCTGTTGAGCCAGAGACTCTCCTAACCCCAAGATTATGGTTAGTGGGTCATTATCTTACAAATTTTAATAACCCAAATGGTTTTCTGTGCAGTCCCCACCTTCTGACCCTGTCATAAGTTAGAAAAATTGTGAGATTGTGCTTCTTTATGGGACCTGGCAAGAGTTCTTCAGATAGCACTCACTAATCGAGGACAGGCAGTAGTAGCATGCTTTATCTTCTTCTGCCTTGTCTGTTCTGCTCCTGACAGCCTCTCTGTCCTGGACGACTTCACTGCGTTTTTCTCACTAGTCCCTATCCCAGTCAGTGATAAAGAAGCTGAGAGATTTGTTTTTACTCCTACTGAGCTGTGTAAAGGAGAGTCATGAGATAGAGCCTCTGTCTGTATATTAATGTGTACATTAAGTAACCATGAGTTAAATTTTCTCTACTGTAGTCAAAAATATTTGAGACATTGGTCTTGATGGTAACTGTATATTTCTTTTCACATCCCTCTGAGGTCTGTCTCCAAGTTCACTGTGTACACACATATGGCTTGGTGTGGATGCTGACAGAATCCCTTACACAATTATATTCAAATTCCAAAGGAGGGCACTGAATACAGCCATTTGAAGTGGAAATCCATCAACTTCATGAAACAACTTGCACAGATCC
>ML685830.1:11041474-11127134 GCA_007922175.1 Pelusios castaneus
TGGGAGAAAATCCCAGTGGGATTTTCTCCCACGAAAGCTCATGCGATTAATCAATCTGTTAGTCTTTAAAAGTGCCACAAGACTCTGTTGTCTTTCTACAATAGACTAACACGGCTACCCCTTTGGAATAAGAACTGTAAATTCACCCAAGAAAGCACTGCATGAGAGGGACTGAGTAGGTTTCATAGAATCACCCAGAGAGATGTCCTTTCTCTGGAGGTGGGCCTGGACCACTCCCATTTTTGCCTCTCAGAAGGAAATGTGACAGAAGGAATTGGATAATTCAGCAATGAAACATAAATCAATCCCCATTCCACAAAATTGAAAAAAAAAAATAGAAAGGAAAACAAAGTAAGCGCCTTGTCTTCTAAAGTACCACCACTCAGGGATGGTGAGACTCATTGTAATACACACTGAATTGATTGGGCAATGGGTGCAATGGCAGCTGTTTGCTGTCTACCCTGCCATCCACAAGCAACAGAGTGAGAATGCATTTTTTAATCCATGGGCAGGACAGAACCTTTGGATCTAACCACTAGAAAAAGCAATTGAAGAAAAAAATATAGCACAATGAAAACAGATGCATATATATAACTATATGTTACTAGACTGCATACACGTATTAGAGAGACAGTTGGGTGAGGTCATATCTTTTATTGGCTCAACTTCTGTTGGTGTGAGACAAACTTTCAAGCTTACACGGAGCTCTTTTTCAGCTGTGTGTGTGCTTGAAAGCCTCTCTCTCTCTCTCTCTCTCTCTCTCTCTCTCTCTCACCAAAAGATATGACCTTATTCACCTTGTCTCTCTAACATCCTGGACCAACACAACTACAAGAACACTACAAACATATTAAAGGTATATAAATGTGTGTGTGTCTGTGTGTCTGTGTCTGTGTGTCTGTGTGTGTGTGTGTCTGTGTGTGTGTCTGTGTCTGTGTGTGTGAAAAGTGATGTCACAAGTGACATCAGTCATAAAAAATAGCAGGAAAACAAGTATTAGGTTCATTTCAGTAGAATCATTTCATAACTAGATCTCAACTTCTTTCTTCATTAGTACTCCCTCCTTCCTCATCTTCCTCTGCCTGGGGGATTCCTTGTTTGAGGAGCCATAGTGATATTTATTATCATGGCAGGATAGTCATGTTATTGGAAGACTGTTTACTAACAGAGAGTCGTCACACCACCTGATTCATGGAGACTTGCTAAAAGTTTACTCAATTCTAGCAATAAACTCTCACCCTTATGGAGAACCTATCATTAAGCAAATCAAGATCCTAAATTAGTTCTACACCTGCCTCTGATTTTTTCAATTTAAGTAGCTTAGCGGTACAATTATCTTTAATTTACCTCAAAAGCTACAGGCTTAACAGACTTCCCTTTGCATGAGGAGACTTCATGATACCAAGTTTTCAGCAGAAACATGCATAGTTGCATGCTTTCATAACATTCCCCAAATAACCAGTTATTAGAAAGTACTTAGGGATGGTCTGTCAAATGGCTTGACAGTCCTTAAAACTGATTTCACACTACCTTAAGGGGCCCAAATTAAAAATAAATTAAAAATCATAAGAAATCACTACCATTAAAATGTATGCATTGAATGCCATTCTGCCTACATCTACATGGGCAAAACCCTTGTTGCTGATGGTTCGTTGCCTAGGGGAATTTTTATTTACTATGTACCAGATTGTCAGCTGGTATAAATTGGCTTAACAACATTGACTTCAGTGAAATTACACTGATTTACATCAGCTTATGATCTAGCCCTACTTGTTTATTGCTAAAAGAGTCCTTGGCACTGTTCACAAAAACAAAGACAGCTTCCTTCCCCAAAGCGCATACTGTCTGAAAGACAAACCCATAGTAGCCAGTCAATAATGGGAAATCCAGAAAGTGGGGTAACTTGAGTTATAACATACTCAGTTCTGATGGACATTACAGAAACAGTGGGTTTTTAGGAGGCAAAAATAGTTTTAGTGATGTGCGATTAGGAATATATTCACAAAGAGGTGATAGCATGAGTCATTTATATTGCAATCCAATTTGTGAGATTTCCATGGAGTTGCACCCTCTTACACCTGTGGTGAATTTACCCCAAATGTGTACACACAGTACATATGCAGCATCATTTGATGAGGGAAAACTCAAAAGGCAGTCAACAAATGACAGTGCCTGCAACCATTTTGTTGTACATGCTGCATACCCATTACCAACTTATTATATTATTTGAACAATAAATTATGTGAAATATTTTGACAATAATGACAAATCCATCACATTTGGGAAGAAATGAGCACACCTCTTAAAGGACCTAAGCACTTTTTCCATGACATGTGCTTATGGGGCACATCATGTAAATAAAGGAGCTGTTGCAGATATAAGAACGAATTGAAATATTTAAAAATTCACAAAAATTACACTTCCTATGGTGCATATTACTTAATCACAACACAATCTTTTCTCATGTACTTACACTCACAACTCGAGACAATTATTTGGGTGCATAAACAGGAAAATAGACTTCTTATCTTCCTTTATCCATACCACATGGCCTACAATTGTTGGTTCATTTTTCAAAGTGGTGTAATGATTGGACACAAAGTACAGGTCAAAACAATAATTTTGTGATTCATTATCTGGATATGAGAGATGGCGAGTCAATGCAAACCCACCTGGCCCTTTTGTCAGGGCTACACACACACAGGGATAACTCTTAAAACACAAGCAGCCTAGGAAAAATGGCACTATTGCCCAGCTTCAACTCTTCATTCAATTGGCTGAAACAGCTCAACTCTTGATCTCCAGCTCTGAGTTATAATTCACAATGTGGAAAAAAAGTGATGGATGGGAAAGGTATCAATAAATTGAAGTCCTACAGCACCTTCCACCTGAGGATGGATCACTAAACAATTTATACAGATGCTGAGCATGGAATTCATCTAGGTACAGAGCATCCACCACTCTATTTTAGCTTCTCTTGGCTTGAATTCACCAAAAAATTAGATGGAGTTCAAATATGATGTGAAAGAGTAATGTAAACTAACAAGATGTTAAATATGTCTGCATTCAGTGCAGAGAGGGACAAGTGATGTTAACACTGTGTTAGTTGGTCATCCAGCATTCCAGAGGTGCCTAACTTTCTAGTGAAGACGAGCCCAAAGTAGGGTTGTACAGGGAGATGGTGTGTGCAGTGGTGATACAAGGGATCTTTGGCCTCTGTGGAAGCGGGGTGGGGCGGGAAAGCAGTTTTTGAATTGGCTCCAAATGAGTCTACATGGAGATGATTGTTGGGCATAGGTCACGATAGGATCCCTGTGATCTTTGTTTACATTGATTCAGTGGCCCCAAGTCTCCACACAGGGGACATTAAGGAGCTAGTACAGAATGTTTGCTTTAGAGATCTGCACCTGCCCATGGGTCCCAGAAGTGAACTCTAACACTCCCTGTGCCATCAAATTCCCTGTTCAGTTACTTGGGTTTTGCATTGGGACATGTGAGTTTTTGCTTAGTTGATTGAGTTTCATAGCACCCTTGTGAGGTGTACAAATACATTAATTTTTCTTTGGTCAGGCAAAGGTACAGGGTGTATATCTACAGGTAAAAAAACCTACCACCCAAGGCAGCAAGTATCAGACCTTGGATCTACAGACCTTGAGTTCATGCTATATTGCTAAATTAGCTGTGTAAAGAAGACCAGAAGTGGGCCAAAACAAGTGCCTGAAACCTGAGGTTTGATGGTATAGCATAGCAATCCACCCCCATCAACTACCCAAACCTCAAACTCCCCCAAAAAGCAAAGTACAGAGTTGCTGAGGATAGAGTCATCAAAAATAGCTGAAAATGTACAAAGAAGTGTGTTTCTGGCTTATAGGGTGGACAGATCTCTCAGACTCCAAGTCAATACAGGGAAGACAAATCAGGCAGAAATGTCAGGGCCAAGGAAACTCAAATGGCTCCCACAGTAGACATTTTGGAGATGATATCAGAGTTTAAGGTCATGAAAAATGATCTGATGACCAATCTTCTCTCAATAAAGAAGTAAATTGCTAACTTGGAAGAGAGAGTCACTGTGCCAGAGACTGGCCTATTATACATAAGAGAGGAAGAGAGCTTCATTACAGCCATGGAGCAGAAAGAAGGAGAGGTGATACTTGAACTGGATGATATAGAAAACAGATTGAAAAGGAACAACAGAGAATTAATAGGCCACCTGAAGATGCTGAAGAAGGAAACCCAATCTGGTATGTAAAAACTTCAGTTGTGGAGAGCCTACACAAGCTCTCTTGGAGAGCACATAGGGTGCTCCTTCCAGGGCTGTCCCGTGGGGGCAGTGGGGCCCAGTGCCAATTGGCCAAAGTGGGGCCCCCAGCCCCCATGCTGGAGGGGAGCATGGCGGGCCAACTGGCCCGCTCCGCCTCCCAGGGAGCCGGCCCTGGGCTGGGAGGCTGAGGTTGCTGGCGCGGGGAGCCGGCTCCAGCCCTGGCTCTGCGCAGGGAGGCCACCTGCCAGGGGGGAGCCGGGCCTGGACCTGGGCCTGGAGGCCGACTGAGGGAGGAAAAAGGGGTGGAGCCGGAGTCAGCTCTGGTCCTGGCCCCGACCCATATGGCCGCCTGTGGGAGGGAGCCGGTGGCCCCGAACCTGGGCCGGGAGGCCGCGGCCGCCTGCGGGGAGGAGCCGGCCGTTTGAGGCAGGCCGGCCCAAAGGCTGGGCCCCATGTGCTCAGCCCCTGGGCTTGCCTGCTGCGCCCTGGGGGTGGGGAGGGCTGGCACAGGGGCCGGGCATAGCCCTCCTGGCCCACCCCGCCCCACTCCCTTCGGCTCACTGCTGAAGGCAGTGGGGCGGCTGTGGGAGGAGGGGCTGCAGCGCGTGAGGGACAGTGTGGGGCCCACCTACCCGTGGGGCCCAGGGCGATTGCCCCGTTCACTCCCCCCCCAGGGACGGCCTTGGCTCCCTCCCCACTTGGGCCTCTGTGATGGTGTATACCAACCCCACACTGGAAAAGAAAGGTTTAAAGAACTGCTCAGGGCCTGGGCACCCTATGGCACTTACAAAGCTGAATACACAAGCTGTAGGGAGAGCTTAAAAAGGGAAGCAGAATAGCTCAATGGCAGGCAGACATGGGGCCTGATCTAAACTGCTGGGAAGGAACACCACAAGGGCTATGTCTACACTTGCAAAGTTAAGTCGACTTTGTTAAGTCAACTTAACAAGGTTGACTTGAAGTCGACTTAAAATCAACCTTGTTAAGTTGACTTAACAAATTGGCTACACTTTAAGTCAACTTTATTAAGTCGACTTAACAGCAGAGATAGCCGTTATACTGACTTTAAGTTGACTTAATAAAGTCGATTTAGCGTTAATCCCCATCTACACTGGCCTTAAGTCAATTTAAGGAGTTGACTTAAGGCTTAAGTCAACCTAAAACGAGGTGTTATTAAGTCGACTTAAGCTTTCCTTAAGTCAACTTAAGGAAATGCTTAAGTCTACTCAAGAAAAGCCCAGTGTGGACTCGGCTTTGTTTAGGTTGACTTAAGAGTCCTTAAGTTGACCTAACTTGCCAGTGTAGATGCACCCAAGAGTTCTTGCTGCCTGAGGTTTGGAGAAACTGACCTGGCCAAGTTACAAAGGAAGAAGAGGTGACTTCTGAAGGACAGAAAATTTTAATTTCATGTTCAGTTCCTTATTTTACCCTGTGGGAGGAGGGGGCACTGGTAGGAAATGATTGAGGGAGGCAGTTGCATAGCACTCCACTTGCAGGTCTTAGCTGCCTATCATTAGGCCCTGGATCGGAGGTTGATGGGGACACTACTAGCACTTAAAGGTGGGACAGTGACAGAAATCTTTCTCTCAGTGGGGAATGTATTTGAGGAAGATCTTGATGGAGCAAGGGTCCAGACTCCAAAACACTGACTCAAGAGGGAAGCCCTGAAGCCCATTTTGAACTCTGAAGACTTTCACATTTTTGGACTCTTTGAAAGGGGTGAACCTGAGCATGCAACCTAGCTGCAGGCTAAGTGCTAAAAGGACAGATCATTACATGGTGGAACTATAGCGAGAAAGAGGAATGCCCAGGAGGAAACCTACATGACACACCCCTGACCTGACCTCCAGGCAGTACTCTTTGTGATTGTTCCCCTACACAGCCTCACACTGATAAACCCTGAGACCTAATTGCGAAATTCAGAATCAGCAGAAAAATTAATTATGAAAAAGCAAGAGAGTACTCATAGCTCAGATTCAAAGACTACAAGCTACCTGTCTTCTCCATGAACTCTCAGCTCTAACGTTAAAAGCGAGATGAGAGCTGGAGGAAATTATGGCAGCACTCAGGAGGGCAACTAGCTGAGATGGGGATTCCCATTTAAACTCTCATTCAGCTTCCAAAAATGAGTATTATTCAGTTAAAGACTTTAAAAGAGGAAACAATACACTCCAGTCAGCTGGGGATAGAAATCCAAACCTCAGCTGTACAAGAAGACTCTCCAAAGGTAGTTGACTACAGAAAGCTTCTGAAAAACTCTTGGTAAAGTGTGAAACCCAGGAAAAAAAAATAGGGAAAGGAAAAAAGAGTCTAGAAGCTGTACTGGCAATGGCAGAAATGAAGGTGAACAAGGGAATGCAGGAGGGGTGTCGCTGCCCGATCCGTCCCCCAGGGGACTGATCCGTGTCCCTCCCAAAGGGGCCGATCCGTCCCCCCCAGGGGGCCAGATACACCCCCCAGGTTCCCAGCTGGAGTCTGGTTCTGGCTCCTGCTGCCATGCCCCAGTGGGGGCTGCATTGGACCACCACTGGTGGCCGGGTCCAGGTTCTCAGCCCTGGCCAGGGTTGCGTTGGGTCATCAGTTGCAGCCAGGCGCTGGGTCCCCACCAGACTCAGGGCAATGGTGCTAGGACTCGGGGCACATTCACTGGAATGCAGATACCTGAGGAGTAACCCAAGGACTAACTAGAAAAGAGTTCTGGGAGTCACCAGGAATGAACAGATGAACAGAGACTATGTCAATGTTACAAACAAAGGAATATGAAATTTGGTCTAATTGGAGTGCTCCATAATAGCTGAATGATGTGTTTTAAAACACAGAAGAAATAAAGGACAGTAAATGGGGAGTGTGTATGTAAGGGAAAATCTTAAGATGTATGTAGGAGACTCAAAAAAATAGAGAGAGGATGGGGAGGAGCCATTAAAAGTTCTGTGTAAATCTTCCTCCTAATTCAAATGATCAGACGGTAATCTATCCCCAAAGGCCAGAGTCAAGATCCTATAGGTGGAGATTGGAGATTAAACCTCCTTTGGATTGCAGAAGACGTGGTCCAAGTGCTCACAGGAAAGATATAGAGGGTGGGGTGGGCGGAGGGGACAATGTTCAGCAGAAAACAGTCATTTGGGGATTTTTACATGATATGTTGGGATTTTATTTGTGGATTTAGAATAAGGAGTGGGGGGAATTAATACAAGAAACAGACATGGAAATTTACAAACAGAAACCAAACCATATTCAGGCACTCAATTGTGAATGCAACATATTTAGAAAAAAGAGAGACATTGACAACACAAATCATGCCATCAAACAGACACAGAAACACCACTTCAAGTTTTTTCAAGTTACTTGTGATGCTGTCTGGATTAGGGGTGACCATTTATAATATTATTTAATACCAATGTGACAAAATTGCAATAAACATCATATAGGCTAAGCCATGCCAATGAAAAAGCCATGGTTTTCTAAGATTGTTAAGCACGTATATATATATGTATGTTTTGTATTATGAGTTCTAAATATGTTTGGTATATTTGTATTTCAAACTTGTGCTGCGTTTCTGGGTGACACTCCCAGACAGGGTGGCACTAGCATGAAGTCTGCTCAATGCCCCATCAGTAGAATTCAAAGCTATTATGAATTCAGTGAAAGAACCCGCGGCTGCTCCTATGAATTATCAGAACATGTAGAGACATGCCTGTGGACAGGGTACGGCAAGTGCTTTTCCCTCCCCATGTGCTGTGAGTTTGTGTTTGAATGTCGTATGGCAGAGAGTATAAAATGCAGCTGTACCATCTCCATCTTGTTTTCATTCATGCTTCCTAACTCTGGATTAACTACTATACATCTGAAGGTGTGAAACAAGGGACTGAGAGCCAGCCAAGTACTGGATGTACACCAGAGGAACTGTACAAGTCTGCTAACTCCAGTGCAGCTAAGAATCTGATATATATGGACTTTGAAGTCATTTGTATGGCTCTGAGTACTTTGACCATTTAACATCTCTCTTCTTGTTTGTTTCTTTCCTTTTATAATAAATCTTTAGTTTTAGTTACTAAATGATTGGCTGGCAGAGTGGTATTTTGGGTAAGCTCCAAACTTATATTGGTCTGGTAATGTGGCTGACTCTGTGGGGATCAGGAGAACATTTTGGTAAAGGGAATAGAATTTAAATAACATCCCTTTATGGGACTTAGTTGCAGGTTGGGGGCCAGAGACTGAAATACAGTAAAGGGGCCTGTGTATTTCTTGTTGTAGTTTCTTGATAACCAGTGTGGAAAATCAGGAGCATTGTTTGTGATGGTTGGGGAATCTAATTTCAGCATTACTGACCAGTTCTGGGGGAGTCTGCTCTCCTTTTTACAGCCTGCCTTGACCATGGCATTTTTAAGTGGGCTACCCTAGGCATGGATGGATCACATTACTTTCAATGGTTCTTCCTTTTAAAGTGATATCTTTTACTGGGCTAACTAGTATCAGTAAAAGAAAAAAAAACCCAGATAGAACTAATAAATAAATAAATAAATAAATAAAGATTAGATTATTCTATGTAAAGAAACTCCTTTTCAGGACTGGTAAATTATGAGCATAAAATAACTAGTTTCAGCTGACATTATTTTGATTCAGCTAAAGAAAAGAAAAGAGGGGTGTGCATGTTATTTACTAAACATATATCTCTTCAAATAAAAGACCAATTTAAGGATGAGGAAAGTGATTTATAGTGTTGAAGGGAACATTTGCTGGGTTATTAATAACGGTAGGCTCAGTGTTTGCTTCCAACCAAAAGCAAAGCTCAAAAAACCGGAACCAAACGCCAAAACACTAAGGCCTTTAAAACACAACAACACTTTGAGGAAGGGAAAGTTATAGCTGGAGGGGACTTTGAGGAAAGGAAAATTATAGATGGAGGGGACTCCAGTTCTACGTTTTTTGGGAAAGATCTGATAAAGACAATATAGATAGAAAAGCAGCTGCAGCATTGACTTCAACCTTTCAGATAGCTGAAGAGACTTTTACCTACATTTTACTTATACCCTCATCACTTATATACTAGAATAGATCTAATGTTAATCTCTAAATCCTTAATGAAGTAAACACAATCTCCAGAAATTGACATGGTCAGATCACATATCAGTAATTAAAGAGGACCTAATTCAATACTGCCAGTCAAATGATACAGAAAATATAAAAAGGGGCTTTCTCTAGAAGGCAGGCAAAGCAATATTTAGAGAACTGCTGATCAGCAGAGCCTCTCAATTAAAAAAATGGAAGAGCTCAAGAGAAAAAAATAGAATTAGAATGGGAGATAAAAGGTTACAAGACATTCACAAAAACAGGTTCACATGACTTTAAGTCATCTTAATAAGGTCAATTTAGGCACTAATCCCTGTCCACACTGGCTTACGTCGACCTAATAAGATCAACTTAAGCATTAAGTTGACCTAAAACGAGGTGTTATTAAGTTGTCTTAACTTTTCCTTAAGTCAATTTAAGGAAATGCTTAAGTCGACTTAAGGAAAGCCCAGTGTGGATGCGGAGTAGTTTAAGTCAACTTAAGTCTCCTTAAGTCAACCTAACTTGTAAGTGTAGACGCACCCATTCAGTCTTGAAAGAACACTGGGATGCAATCTGTAATGAAATATCACATATGGCTGGATATTTATTAATGATCCCATGACAATCCTTCTGTGGTTTCCTAGAAGAAATGGTCACACAAGAGGAAATGAAGACTTAATCTCTCATCAGCTAGTAGCTGCTTAGCTATTGGTAGCCTCTCACTGGAAAAAGAAAAATAGCCCAACCACAGAGGAATGGTTTGAACAATACAGGAGGTGGTAGCTATGGAAAAATTAACATACTAATTATATATCCAGGAAAACAGACAGAGGATCGATCAGTACGTGGCTATTTGGTTACCTTTATTCAATATTCCAAGTATATTCATCTTGAAAAAACTCAGCATAGCTGTCCAATTTTTTGGACTATTAACATATCGATAGACTTGCCTGTCTAGTGTGTAAGTGTATATTTAGATTTCTTTCAACTTAGTGAAGTATCTAGAAAGGACATATTATAGGTTTTGGAATGATGCTCACGCTGTAATATGGCCACACCCTGTTACATAGAAAGATCTGATAATGATATTCCTGTATAATGTCTTTTTAAACAAAAGCCAGTAGTTATTATGATTGTTCGGTTTTGAATATTTACATGACATGGACTTGTAAGCTAGTTGAAACTTCCTAAATAAGCAAAGTGGTTTAAAAATTAGCTGTGTCAACATTTGGGCTTGGGTTCTGAAACCTCCCCTCTCCCTAGGCTTCAGAATGGGAGCCTGAATGTCTACATGGCTATTTTTAGCACAGTAGTAGGAAGCTGCCTGTAGACATGGGTTCTGAGACTCACTGCTGCAGCCTTTTGTTTTGCCATGTAAACATAGCCAAAGAGGTCAAGTGATTTGCTCAATGTCCTACGGCCACTGAAAGGCAGAGATGGAAACAAAAGAGCATCTTGGCTTTGACTCCCATGCTTTTACTACCAGTTAACATATCTACTCTTCTTTCATAGAACCTTACCATAGCCTCTGTTGGAAAAACTATAGACTCTCTCTTGGCCAAGATTCCAAAGCAATCAGACACCCATATTCTTTGACTTCATTGATATCAGATTATTATTATTTATTATTATTATTATTATTATTATTATTTGCCATAGACACACCTAGAGCATTAAACCTACAAACTGACTGTCACCTACACTGATCCTTATTAAACTGGCAGCATAAAGCTTTCTCAGAACTACTGGGGCTCTCACAGAAGGGGTGCCTAATCTACTGAATCTAAGAAGCCAGCAGCTGCCCATCTCTTCCTCACTGTTGGGCAGTATCAAATTATCAGTTCTTGCCTGAGTATCCACATGCCAGAAGTAACAGTATTGTGAATATTGCTAATTTAATCAGGGTGAACATCATCATTTCAGCTACTTTAAAAACATTTCCCCCTTTTATTGTAAGTTGGTAAATTAAAAGATCACAAATAAAACATAATGAGTGATGCGTAGAACATACTTTCCAGCTTACTTTTGCTATTTTTAAAGACTAAATATGAAACCGATAAATACACTGGAAAACAAGATTGTCAAGAAATAACAAGAGTACAACTTAATATAAATTACAGCTCAATAGGATCCAGAGAGGTAGCTGTGTTAGTCTATTTCAGCAAAACAAACAAGGAGTCCTGTGGTACTTTTAAATATTAAATGAAGATAAATAAATTTGTTAGTCTTTAAAAATGCCATGGGACTCTTTGTTTGTTTAGCTCAATAGAACTAACAGTGCCTTGGGAACCATCCAGGTGTCCCTACCATCAGTGCTGGAAAGATTTATGACTCACAGAAAGAAAAAACAATTCAATTATCGACTTTAATTCATTGGTTAGCATATGAACCAAAGGGAACTTTCATCAAGTTGTACTCCCATAGCTTTTATTATTCTTATTTATCTATTCTTACTGCATAGGAAAGATAGGAAATATGGCAAGAGAGCACTGTGGTTTAACCAGGAAATCGTCAATTATCAGAAACTCAAAAAAGTACTCCAAAAAGTAGACAGTGGACACTAGGTCAAATCATAAAGGAGGAATATAAACAAATAGCACAAGTATGTAGGGACAAAATTAGAATGGCCAAGGCATAAAAATGAGATTAAATTAGCTAAAGACATAAAGGATAACAAGAAAACATTATAAAAATACATTAGAAGCCAGAGGAAGACCAAGAAGAAGGTGGAAGAGTGAGGGGAGAAAAACAATCACAGAAAAGGTGGAAATGACAAAAGTACTAAATGACTTTTTTGCTTCAATTTTTACCAAATATGTTATAGCAACTGGACATCTAACATAGAGAATGCCAGTGAATATAGGATCAAAGGCTAAAATAGGGAAAGAACAAGTTAAAAATTACTTAAACAAGGATGTCTTCAAGTCACCAGGGCCTGATGAAATATATCCTAGAATACTCAATGATCTTACTAAGGAGATATTTGAGGCATTAGTGATTACCTTCTAAAAGTCATGGAAGACTGGAGTGATTGCAAAGGACTGGAAAAGGGCTAATAGAGTGACAATATATAAAAAGAAGAATAAGGACAATTTATGAATTACAGACCAGCCAGCTTAACTTCAGTATTCAGAAAGATAATGGAACGAATAATTAAGCAATCAATTTGTAAACACCTAGAAGATAATAAGGTGATAAATCACAGTCAGAATGGATTTGTCAAGAACAAATCAAGTCAAACCTACTTAATAGCTTTCTTTAACAGGGTAACAAGCCCTGTGGATAGGGAAAAGTGATAGATGTGGCATATCTTGATTTTAGTTAGACTTTTGATTCTGTCCCACATGATCTTCTCATAAATAAATTAGAGAAATACAACCTAGATGTAGCTACTACAAGGTGAGTGTATAAGTGGTTGGAAAATTGTTCCCAGGGTCAACCTGGAAGGGCATATCAAGTGAGGCACCAGAGTGATCAGTTCTATGTCCAGTTCTGTTCAGTATCTTCATTACTGAGTTAGGAAGAAAGTACACTTATAAAATTTGCAGATGATACCCAGCAAGGAAGGGTTGCAAGTGCTTCGGAGGATAGGATAAAATTCAAAATTATCTAGACAAACTGGAGAAATGGTCTGAAGTAAATAGGAAGACATTCAATAAGGACACGTGCAAAGTACTGCACTTTAGAAGGAACAATCAGTTGCATACATATCAAGTGGCACACAACTGCCTTGGAAGGAGTACTGTGGAAATGGAACTGGGGTTCATAGTGGATCTCAGGCTAAATATGAGTCAAGAGTGTATCACTATTGCAAAAAAAGCAAACATCATCTGGGGTGTATTAGCAGGCATGTTATAAGTAAGATACGAGAAGCAATTCTTTCCCTCTATTCTGCTCTGATTAGGCCTCAACTGAAGTATTGTGTCCAGTTCTTGGTGCCACATTTAAGTCGACTTAACAAAGTGCTTGCCCTGAACCTGGACTTAGTAAGTTGACCTAACTGCCCTTAAGTCGACTTAATAAAGTCGACTTAAGGATTAATGCATGTCCACACTGTGCTTAAGTCGACCTAAGGAGTCGACTTAAGGGTTAGGTCGACCTAACCAGCGGTTCTTACTAAGTCAACTTAAGCTTTCATTAAGTTGACTTAAGGAATTTCTTAAGTCAACTTAATGAAAGTCCAGTGTGGACAGGGAGTAATTTAGGTTGACTTAAGGCTACTTAAGGCGACCTAAATTGCCAGTGTAGACATACCCTATGACTGTAGAATTTGTATCTGTTGGTGGAAGACCATTATTGTTTGAACCAAGGAGGAGGCTTGCTTTGTCAATTTGTAATCACTATGGCTATGTCTACACTTGTTAATTTAGGTCGATTTAGCATGTCCACACCTAAATTTTAAGTCGACATAGGGAGGACCCTACAAAGTCGACCTAGAGCATCCACACTGGATGCCTAGGTCGACTTCTAGGGGCTAGGTGGACCTGGGACAGGTCCACGGTGGCAGGGGGGGCACCCCTTGCCAAATGCCAGGGGGCTCAGCCTTTGCCCCATTGTTCCTGGGTACAATGGGGCAAAGGGGGACAGGGACCCTGACAGGGCATAGGGGCAGGGTGGGCAGGGCTCTGCCCTGCCCTGTGGGTGGTATGCCAGGCTCTCCCTGTGCCACCCCCCCCCCCCCGGCAGGGAGAACAGTGGGGGAGTCCTGGAGAGCCCTCAGTCGACTCTAAGTCGACTTAGGGCTACTCCAGGTCTACACTGGCTTAAGTCGACTTTAGAAAGTCGACTTAAGCCAAAAGTTGACTTAAAAGGAGGTTTAATAAAGTCGACTTAAGGAAAGTATAGTGTATATGCAGAGTAAATTAAGTCGACTTAAGCAAGCTTAAGTCGCCTTAATTTACAAGTGTAGATGCACCCTATAATTCTTCCAGAAACATGAAAAGCATTTTGGACATTTTACTTGATCAAAAGGAGACGACTTTGCTTAGTGGTTTGGAGAACAGAGGTGGAAATTAGGGCTGTTAGGTCTGTTCACAGCTCTGCCACTGACTTGCTATATGAACACTGGGTATGTCATGCTCCTCTGTGCCTAAATCTGCCAGTCTGTCAATAATATTTGCCTCACTGGAGTATTCAGAGCCTTCATTCGTTCATGTTTATAAAGGGTTTTGAGAGCCTCAGATAAAGGCAAAATATTTACTTGCTATAAATTGACATAGCTCCCTTCCCTTCAATGGAGCTATGCTGATTTTACGCCAGCTGGGACCTGGCCTAAAAAATGTACTGTAAATACAAAAAATTACTATTATTTCTCTTAAGTCCTCTCAAACCACAGCAATCCCACTAAATCATAGAATAGAGGATAAGATCAGATCAGTAAACCAGAAGGTTTTCTTAAAGGTGGAAAAATAAATAAGACCCCAAATTAGAAAATGTGTTTCCAATACACCTTTCAAGATGATCTCATTCCATTTAGATATGCCATTTCAGCAGGTCTGCAGACCAGCTGGCATGTCTTTAAATCATTTGCTGGAGAAGAGGTCATTGTTTGGTAGTTCAAATGAAAGAAATGGGTTTAAATACTTACATAGCTCTGCTCAGTTTGTGTTTGGTAGTCTTTTGTACAGTGAATTGTGCAGATAAAAAGAGGAAGAAAAATAATGATGCTTCCATCTTGCATGCAGTTTTGGAAGGTGCCAGTAAATACTCTAAAATAAATATCTAGTAAAATAAAATCTGCAGCATGCATATTATGTCCCCAACTATGCCACACTCTGGGAGGACAAAAATAATGGCTGTTGTGTTATGTAAAAGGGAAGTGGTGGGAAAGGCTGGGACACTAAATTAAAATAAATCAAACTATTCTTAGAAACACAGAAAAGAACAGTTGCACATTTAAAAATATATAGGTGTAATATGGACTCTGCTGAAGTCAATGTCAAAATCCTCATTTGACTTAAATGGAGCCAGGATTTCATCCTATGAATTTTATCCTCACAGTATTCCTATAACTGTTCCAGTACTATGATATAAAATATGTAAGCTGGGATTTTCAGAGTTGCCTAAAGGATATGGAGACAATTCCCTGGGCTTTCAAATACTCTAGGCTATGTCTACACTTACTAAAATTAGTTTGAATTAGTTAGTTTGAACTAACTAATTCAAACTAATTTTAGTTAGTTCGAATTAACTTAAATTGAACTAGAAGAAATTAGTTCGAACTAAGCAAGTGCCATTCATAGCACTTGCTTAGTTCGAATTAGCAATTTCCATTGAATTCAATGGGCCGGTTAGTTCGAACTAAGCAATTAGTTCAAACTAACATGGCCACATTGGTTAATTCGAACTAACTAGTTCAAATTAACCCTTACTTCGAATAGCCTATTTAAAGTTATTAGTTTGAATTAAGGAAGCCCTTAATTTGAACTAATTAAAGCCTAGTGTAGCCATGGCTTTAGTTAGTTCGAATTAAGCCTCCATAACTCGAACTAACTTGCCAGTGTAGACATAGCCCTAGGCAATTTTGCAGGTTTTAACCATAAAATGTTTTCATTTAAACTTTGGGAGGCAATGGGACTGTTGGCTGAGTTCTCGGAAGAGGGAACTCCTTTGGTTCTACACACACTAAGCAGATTTGCAATAAGGTATTAAACAATGTGAATAAAGGTATTACAAAGTGGCTTTTAGCTACTAATCAAATGTTATGTGTCACATGAGTCAGTTAATGTTATCATGAGACCCCCCCCCCTTTAATTTGCTCACTCTTTGCTTTTACATTTTCAGCCTGAGCACAAAATTAAAAATAGGGGTTCTGTTGCATTTATTATTTTATAAAAGTCTCATGATCAGCTAAATATTACAAATACACAACAAAAACATCAACACAGCAGAACAAGTCCAGTAAGCTGCTACATCAAACTTTACAGCAGTCCTGGTTTCCTAGGTTCGTATGTGAGATGGAAAAAAGGAAATCCACTGTATTTTTGTTAAACTTGTTCCATGCTGTTGGAGCTTTTTCATTAAATAATTCCAAGCTGTTGTTAAACGATGTGTCATCTGTTCCAATGGTAAATATTTTTCCCTCATGCTGATCCCAGCTTTCTTTTTAAGTGGAGAGTCCAATGTTTATAATTAAGTCCATGTATTTCCAGCTGACAGTATTAGAAATGATGGGCCATGTAAAGTACATCATGTATTCTTAAGAACAAATTGTAAGTAATAAAGACCAAGATTTTTAAAAGCAATGGAAACTGGTAGGTGCTTTTAGAAGTCAGAGCTTTTATTCATGCTATATATAGACTTCAGACTAATTTAAGGCACCAGTTTCTGAAGTTCCTGGTCAATAGGTCATCCCTCATACATTTTTGTTGAAAACTATAATAGTGTTAGAAATGTGTGTAGCATTTCATACACAGGTAGGTTTTTATCCTATATAAGCTGCTCTGTTTCTTGGAGATGGAGTATTTCTATTTTCAAATTTTCCAGGAGCATGAATGATCTAATCAGAGAAGGATGCATATGCATCATAATCCAGTATTTAATTATATGATCATATACTATTTGTTCTACAAGTTCCCTGAGTCAGACTCAGGGAATGAATTGAGGTTGTGTAATGAAGGAAGTTATGTGCCTCAAGTTGGGCATCCAGATAATGAGCAGCACATAGCTGGTAGCAACTTGTGGGAAAAAAAATTGGTTTAAGTGACTTGTCCAGCATCACACAGGAATGCTATGTCAGAAGCAGGAATGGAATCCAGTTCTACAAAGGCTGCTGAGACAGCCTTAACCATGAGACCTTCCTTTCTCTTCCTGCAATCACCTGCTTCATTCTTTAGATACACCTCCAGCTTCTGCCACAAAAGAGAGAGAGTCAAACAGACAACAGCTTCCTTCACTACACAGCCCTGATTTAACCTCAGAGCAGCTCAGTTCTGTGCACTGATTGAAGCAGGGGCCTGGTGGGGAAAGGGGTATGTGATCATGTAATTAAAGGACAATAGCATAATGTATACATAGAAGGGAGCTGAATTAAGCTTGCACAAACAGTCATAATTCTGGCATTTCCTAACTTTTGAGTGCTTCACTTTGTAATGTTAATGTTCATTTAACTTTTGGGTGTACATATTATATAAAAGAGCCAAATCTGGTTCATTTTATTCCATGATCTATTACTCATATGTGATCACTGAGACAAGTCTTTGTGAAAGATTTACAGATTCCCAAAATCTTACAGATTGTTTCATAAATAAATATTCAACGCAAAATTCATACTTAAAATGCATTTAAAAAATCTGTCAGTTATTGAATGGGGGAGCAGAAACAATCCTGTGCAAGTTAAGTGGCCAATCACATACCATGAATGAGTGAAGAGTTAAAGTAGTGAAATAGCTTTCAAGTGACCCAAAGGCTGATATTTGTCCAATTTATTTGACAAATACTTCTGACTAACTAATGCATTTGCTAAAGGATAATGGATTTCTGAATATTTTTCAAAATAGGGAAAAAAAAAGCCTAACTTTGCAATGAATAATTTGCCCAGCTGCAGGCACAATATAACTTCTGATGAGAACTTTGTACACCGTAACTTCCTTTTCTGATGAGATTTGCAGTTTGTCTCTTTCAAGGAAGCTAAAAATAAGGCATTGTGTCTTTCAGTTCCGTCTTGTAGACATAACAGTTACAGAAATCCAAGTGCATATTCTATCCTGGTTTCCTAGCTACACTGTGAGCTTTCATCACTTCCCTGTCCACAATCCACAAGTAACGTTGACTAATGCTTGGTCTATATTACCAATTTAGGTCAATGCAACGTGACTTATGTCAACCTGTTTATGCAGATGTCTACGCTCAAATCTGCCTCTGGCCAACATAAGCGTTTTGATATGGCAACACAGTAAACCCACCTCCTTGAATGGTGTAGTGCCATGATCAACACTTAGGTCAAGTGTAGACACCACATGACCTGTATGGACCATAACAGTCCCCCAGCAGCTGTCCTAAAATCCCCCATTCCTCATGACAGCAATCACTCTTGTCTCAATTTTGAGCTTCACTGCCTACAGGTCACAGAGACCAGAAACCGCCCACGCTCCCCTTAAAAAGCTCATGTGTTTTTAAATGCCTTTTCCTGATTGCCCATCTTGATGACCATGCCTAGCAGTTCACCATTGCTGTATTCAGCTGCCCAACCAACCATGCCAGCTCCACACAAATAGTAGTCAATGTGTTCCAGTCTTGAGTAGACAGGAAGTATTACATCCCCTGAACCTGTTGAGAGAGGAGGCTAAGCACAGCAGCAGAATAGCCATAGAGACACAGACATCAACAAGCATATTGCATTGGGGATGCCGGTAAAGGGTTGACAGGAGGAGCAGCAGCACCACATGAAAACTAAGGATATCACTAGTCCAGGAATGGCATACTTGGCTGGGAACGCATCAGTACCCACAGACCACTGCTGCTCCCTCAGATGAGCCCAATACAAAGACTCCTGCCATGAACAGCAAGGAGGAGGAAGACACAGAAGAAGATCCCATCTGTGGAGAGATGCTTGTAGAAGGTTGTGATTTTAGACACTTCCTAGCACGGGTCAGTGTTGTGTGAATTGGGAGACAGGCCCTACAGGTGATATAACATGGCTACTCTCAGCTACTCACCTGGGAATCACTCCTGTCTGTGTTGTTAAAGTTCTATTCCTCACTCATTCAATGGCATGGTCTTTACACCATCCATGCCATGAGACGGCCTGTTTACCAGAAGCCTAGCTAGACTTCAAAAACACATTATTGCAGTCAACAGGTTAGTGGCATACAGACATGGGCAGCTTTGGAGTGCCAGGATCATCTGTCTTCTCTCTGCCTTTGTGATTCTCAGAAGAAAGATCAGCTAAAACTACACTGCCCATGAGAAACAGTGCTAATATTCAGTGCCATTTCAGTACACTTGTACCATAGAATAGGGACCAAATTTAATAGATTCATGCAACAGAAATTCCCCTTCCTCCTACCCACCAGACCATACTTGCCATGGCTGGAACTAGATAGCAGAGCTGTACTGAGATGCTTCAATGCTGAAGTGTTCATAAGTATTTCTTAAGATGCTATGAAGAGAAAGATCTTGAGGGGATTTTCTCCCACGAAAGCTCATGCGATTAATAAATCTGTTAGTCTTTAAAAGTGCCACAAGACTCTGTTGTCTTTCTACAATAGACTAACACGGCTACCCCTTTGGAACTTAAGACCCTGTAAGCCTGTACTGAGACAAATGTATGTCAGCTGTCTCGGTACTTAGCAACAACTTTTCAAGGTAAAATATCTCAATTGTTTTCAACACTTTTGTTCAGCACCTAGAACAATGAGGCCTTGGCCTCCAAACAGTCATATAATAAAATTAATAAATAATAAAGAGCCTATAATGCTCTGGTAAATCATTATGTCCAAGTGGCTGGTAATATTATTAAAATTAAAACAACTTAATCTATGTTTAGTGGTATTTAAGAATTTAGTATTTTATTCTCTTAACTGTAAATGTACATGGATTTTTTTTCACATTTATATATATATTTTTCCCCCAAGGAGCTCAATTATGAAATTCTGAAAAGTAGAGATTCATAATGAAGTTACCACAACAGCTTTCTAAAATATCCACCTTATTTTCAGTAAGATTTGCCTCTGGCATCACCCAGGAATTACTGCCCAAACAACAGAGAATTACAAGTATTATGGACTATGTATGTGCAGTGGAAGCTTGTCATATACATAACTTTGCTGTACCAAAATGCTAATTTTTTTAAAATGATAACATTGATTTGCTTTCTTTCATAAGATCAGTATTTAACAGGCAGTTCTGTTGTTAGATCCATTTCTATTGCACTTACTCCAGGCTAGGTGCACTGGGACTCAGTCTTAGTTATTTGAAGGGCCTGATTCAAAACCCATTGAAGTCAATGTCAATCTTCCATTGACTTCAGTAGGCTGCAGGTCAGGCCCCAGATACTTGATTGGCCTTCATCACTATAGCACATGAGCCCTCCACAGCAGAGGCTGTAACTGCATTGAGCGGATGCTTCTTCACCAATGTGCCTATGCTTATTCTGGAGCAACCTCTATCAGAGGTGAAAGAGTAGGTTAGATTCCAAGGTCATTCAGTCCTTGGCTTCTTGGATGGTACTGTCAGCAAGGATGCTGCTGTTTTCTGGAATCTAACCCCTTCCCACTGGGAAGTAGTCTAAGATCACCAACGCCTTTCACACAGACAAGCAAACAATTTTCACAGTCAGACCCACCCACAGCCTGATTTAAAGGCTCCACATCCTATTATCAGAAAATCCCACTTCACGAAAGCTCATACGATAAATACATCTGTAAGTCTTTAAAAGTGCCACAGGACTCTGGTTTCTCTGCAATAGACTAACACAGCTACCCCTTTGGACGGAATCATAGGGTCTCTCTGGGATTTTATTCTACTAGCAGTCATTCCAAAGCAGATTTTCACAAACAAGGGGTTTGTTATATTTCACTCTTTCATATAGGGCAGGGAATATATATACTTTTAATAGGTATTTGTGTAAGCAAGCGCTAGCATAGATGCTTCTCTATGCTGAATTTGATTTTAGTGTATTTTAGAAACTATGCTTAAAATTATATTCCTTAGCTTTCCTTTTTCATACACAAACTAATCATTATGTAACCCAATAATGATCCCCGAGAGAAAACCGCATAGGAATAGGAAAAGGGCCTGAAACAATAGACCTCTTTCATCTACATCTGACAATTATCTGGAGGACGAGAGCATGGTACTTGTATGACTCAAAGACCTTTCAGAACTTACTGCTACAGGGCACCACTTAGCACAATCATGCATACTGTAATACCATGACACACTTTACATATTTTTTCTGAGACTACATACAGGGGATATTATATATACAAACACACACCCCATTGTATTTTTGTGATAAAATGAGCTAAACACAATTAGGGAGGAATGTTAAAAGAACCAGAGCAGTGAGGAAATTGTCACTGAGTTGGTGGGATTGAAGTTATGCTATTTTTTTAAAGACAGAAGGTATTTTTATAGTGTGTATAAGAGCTGTTTGAATGATTTGGTGTGAACAAGTTACCTCATAAATTTAGCTCCTGACCCCAATAATCTCTGAACTGGCTTCGGTTTTTATGAATTTATTTGCTATATTAACTATCTGATGTGTATTTGCAAAACTCATTTCAGCCAGTGGGTAGTTGCAAACTGTGTTTTTTTGATTATTCACATTTCACAGTATGTTACTGATCACTTAAATCACGTCATTGTTTCTGCGCTTATTGGATGACTGAAACTTTTAAAACAGGACAATAATGAACAACAAAAAAATACTTTTGTCCACTCACAAATGTCCTTGTTGATATGCGAGTGCAGGTGTTTGAATGTAATTCAGCCATTCCCCAAACTTAAATATGAATAAGCCATTCATTGAAATGTTCACATCGAACATTGAAATGTTCACTTCTGAGCAGAGAACCACCACAAGGCCTATACACCAGTGAAGTCTTATTATCACCTTCAGAATAAGGTTCAAGGACTTCACTAGAGCGCAGGCCTTGTGCCAGGTCCCTGCATGAAGTTTATATCATCCCAGTAGTGAACAGAAAAAGGGGCATGAATGTTGTGGAATCGAACAACTGCTTGGAATTCACACAAATGTTCCTGTACACTACCTCTCTGACTTTCTGAGTTTCTCTAGGGTGTATTTATACTTTCACAAAGGGGATAGAATTATTTTAAAAGATCTTTATGGATAGCCCCATAACATTGCATATGAAACCATGGAGTCCTTGATGGAATTACAGTCATTGCACCATATCATTATCTAATTTAGCCTAATGCATTTACGAGGCATCCGTCACCACAGACATTAGGTGTTCCACATAAATCCATGAACTGTGTGTGATATTTCCGTTTCTGCTTTGGAAAAATTCTCATGGCAGCTGATGTTGAGAATTATAATTATTGGTTTACTAAAGAATACAAAAAATGAAAGAAAGTAAACATAACAACAGAGCATTGTTTGTCAGGTCAGCCTCAAGATGCAAATAGGTAGAACTTAGTTTTGGGAGTTACTTCCCTATCTCAACCCCTTATTCCGGGGACAGGATTTAATAGCCTCCATCAGCCATTGCCTGATTCACAGAGAAAAATCCCTGCAAACAATACACCAGAGGAAGTACTACTTTACAAAACCTTCCCTAGCAGTCAGCCGTTTTTAGTGGCTTCCTTCCCTTTTCAAGGTTGCATATAGATAGGGCTAGTCAAAAATTTTGGGAACACTCCATATGAAAACATTTGTCAAGTTGCAAGTTGTGGGAGAAAAAAAAAAGATTTTTTTTTTAGAAACCCCACCAAACTTTCAACTTATTTTGATTAGCTCTGCAGCTAGGTTTTATTAGCCATACACTCAGATTGGTAAGTGTAGCAGTCTTAATGATGACAGTTAGCTAGCCCCAGGAAAAAACAAGAAAGTAAAACCTCTAAAGCTATTTGTAATCTGGCCTCATGCCCTTCAATGCATCCTTTTATGGCCAAGTGTTTGATAGCACTGGCCTGGCCTCTGTTTCCATTATTTTAATAGAAGTGTGACCTATAGCACTTGGCCTCTTTTTACAGCTCCAGCCCCATTTGAGTCTCTCCCCAAAGGCCTGTGCTGGGCCTCCAGTTAGGTAGCCCTGGGTTCCAACTTCCCCCTTGCCTGTTTTCACCAGGGAAGGAACAAAAAGATGTGAAAGCAGGAACCAAAATAAAGCCCAGTAATTGTACATTAGGATCACCACCTCAGATCTGGGGCATTCTCAGTCTCTGCTCTCCATCCGCATCAGGGGAACTGAGGGACATCCAGGCCCACTCTCTTGTCTGGATCCCAGCCCATATGTTCGGCAGCCAAGGACTGCATGTTAAGGCGCCTACTGCCCAATTAAGCTGCTTCCTAACTATGGCTTTTGCAAGCACCTGCTGAATCCTTCTTTCAGAAAACTGGTCTTTCTAAGCAACTTCCTCCCCATATCCAATGCTGGAAGGATCCTCCATACTCAGCCTCCAGCATCTACCCTACCATGTTATGTTTGGATTGCAGCCTTTTTGCTCAGCTGCCATGAGCTAGGCATTTAGCCACAGGGAAATGATGGCTCTCTTCCCTAACTCTTTAGTGTCTGCTGTACACCCACACACCGTTCCACTAACGTACAAATTTAGGGGCTGGCCTCACGGAAGCCACACCCGTGACCATACTCATAGACCCCTTATTGTCCTAAGCGATATTTTCCTTTGGATGTAAATCCCTATTGCTGGAAACTGAAAGGAAAAAGGAGCCCTCATTCATACCAAGACCTCTGCTTTCAGGGATTCCTTCAAAAACAGAAAGTAGGCCTGTGTCTCTGCTACGGATGTCTGCCAGCACAGTCTGCAGTCAGTGGGTGTGACTGCAGCTTGAGCAGACATACCTGACCTTTAATCTAGCTATCTCAGGTATTAGCATAGTGAAGCCATGGCAGTACAGGCTTCAGCGTGGGCTGTGGAGAGCCCGGAGGGATTACTTGGGTGGCTAGCCTGCGTGGAAGTGGGCATTGCTGCAGTGTAAGTTCTCTGGTACTGAAATTAGCTAGATGGAGCCTACTTTAGGTTGGTCTGTTTGAGCTGCAATCACGCCACAGAACTGCAGTATGAACACATCCTTGTTTTGCTCGGTGGGGGTGATTTTACTATAGCGGTATGACAGACAGCTTTACTGGCGTCAGCAGTGTGCCCACACCAGCAGCGCTTTGCTGGTACAGCATACTTATATTTCGGTACCAGATAACATGCTCCTAGAGTACACTAAGCCTATGTTACCAGGCCAACATGTCCTTGTCTAGCACGGGTCTATCTTTGAAGCCAAACTTCTGCAATGTTTGAATATGCTTGGAGCCTGAATTTTGGTGAGGGCCATTACAAATAACGAAAACACATGCCTGGGGGATTCCAAGTGATGATTAAAACAGTACCTTTAAAATCTTTTAGAAAATGACTAAGAACTGAAATATTAGATCACTCTACCCACAAAGACTAAGCTGTTTCTGAGCTAAACCCTTGTCTCAGCTTCAAAAGATAAGATCCTGCAGTGGCTGAGTGAAATGAATTTATACCACAGAACATTTTTTCTCTTTGATTTCCAGGTACACAGCATGAGATAACTTTCTACATTATGCACGGACCTTTAAGAATACAGAAGAACCTTATTTCTGATAGACAACAGAGTCTTGTGGCACTTTTAAAGACTAAGATTTATTAATCGCATGAGCTCATGCGATTAATAAATCTGTTAGTCTTTAAAAGTGCCACAAGACTCTGTTGTCTTTCTACAATAGACTAACATGGCTACCCCTTTGGAATTTGACTTATTTCTGATAGTTCATGTACAGAGTTCCTTCTCCTTTTTCATTCTGAGCATAATTCATTTAAAGCTATTTAATTTGGAATGAAAAGTGAAAGGTTATTAAATGTCTCTGGAAGGTACACCTGATTTCTATACTTACTTTGTGAATTATTTGTGTACTAGTTTTTACTTTGCTTGTAAGTTCTTTGGGGCAGGAACCATTTTTCTATATGCATGCACGGCACCTTGTACAATGCAGACAATCACAGTCCTGGCCATCACAATAGAAATGGCATCATAATATTAAATTACGTTATTAAGCTAAACATTATGTCACATTCTTTAAAGATTAAAAACACTGCATAAGAATTATTATTATATACATAGATCCAATCTACACATCACCCTCTGTATTATTTTGCAAAGTGCAAGAAAGTTACACAGACATCTGACAAACATGTCTCTGCTATGTCTATGTAGCAGTCTGAGGCTAGTATTCATTTCATTTTAAGAATTATCACTGACTCCAATAAAGTTGAAGGACTGTTCCTCTCACAGTTACAATTTGCAGCTGCAACATATTTATGTGGAGGTTTCTCTGCATTTGGTAAGCTTGATTGTAATCGTACTTAGAATTCTTTTGCATGCAGACACTAGAAAAACTTGCTTGAGAAAAAATATCCGATCCAGGGTTGCTATTACATATTGAAATAGTGGTTATATTTTGATATCCTGCACTTTTCTTTTTCTGTGTCATCAGAATCCAATGCATTGTTGTGGTTAAGGCAGTTCCTGGGAACCTGGATTTTAAAGGCATATTTACAATATCTCTGAACCCTAAATACTAGAATATATAAACCCCCTCAAAATTTTTGAAATGCTTCTGATCCAATGATAACGGTTTATGGGCTAATTCAATATGGCAAGGAATAAATGGGATTGAACTGTCTCTAGAAAATTTTGTAGTAGGAAAGGAAATGCAGAAAGTAACAGCAAACTTCCTAGTAGAATCTAATGAACAAGACTGATCCAGCAACATGGACAGTAGAACAGTCCATTAGTCCAGCATCTAGTCTCTGAGGCTATGTCTACACTTGGCCAAATAAGTCGACCTAGCATGTCCACACTCAAAAATTAAGTCAACTTCAAGGGGACCCTGCCAAATCGACTTAGAGCATCCACATTGGATGCCTAAGTCGACTTCTAGGGGCTAGGTGGACCTGGAGCCAAGTGCCAGGAGGCTCAGCATTTGCCCCATTGTACCTGGGTACAATGGGGGCTGAGCAAGACAGGGACACTGGCAGGGCATAGGAGCGGGGTGGGCAGGGCTTTGTCCTGCCCTGTGGGGGGGCACGCCAGGCTCTGGCTGTGCCAGCCATCCTGGCAGGGAGGGCAATGGGGGAGCCCTGGAGCCCTTAAATTGACTTTAAGTTGACTTAGGGCTAATCTGCATCCACACTGGCTAAATTGATTTAATGAAGTCAATTTAGCCAGTAAAGTCAACTTTAAACCAGGTTTAATAAAGTCAACTTTAAATTTCCTTAAGTCGACTTAAGTAGCAGCTTAAGTCAATTTAAGGAAATTGTAGTGTAGACGCAGATTAAATTAAGTCGATTTAAGCAAGCTTAAATCGACTTAATTTGTAAGTGTAGACACACCCTGAGAGTTGACAGTATCAGATGCATTAGAGGAGAGGCAATAAATAATTCTTTCAAACACAATTATGGAAAACTTGCCCTTAGAAAAAATTTCTTCCTACCCTAGACATTTATAAAGCTATGTCTACACTTACCAAAGTTAGTTTGAATTAGTTAATTTGAACTAACTAATTCAAACGAATTTTAGTTAGTTCAAATTAACTTAATTCAAACTAGCATGGCCCCACTGGAATTTTAGTTCAAACTAAGCAAGTGCCATGCATGGCACTTGCTCAGTTCAAATTAATCAGTTGCATTAAGCTCAATGTGCCAGTTAGTTTGAACTAAGCAGTTAGTTCAAACTAATATGGCCACATTGAGTTAATTCGAACTAATTTGAATTAAGGGTTAGTTCAAAAGATATAATCAAATGTATTAATTCGAATTAAGGAAGCCCTTAATTCGAACTAATGAAAGCCTAGTGTGTCCAAGGCTTAAATTAATTCAAATTAAGCTTCCTTAATTCGAACTAACTTGCCAGTGTAGACATAGCCTTAGTGCTTAAGACATGAAGCATTGGAGTTTATATCTATTATGTTTTTTGATCATATCTAAGTTAACTATGGAGTTAATGTATCACCGTCCATACAAACTACTCCAAAACATTTTTTGGAATTAAATATAATGCTGCATAAACTAGTACAGCATAAATTACCAACTAACAATGCTGTAAAGACATTGGACCAACCTATGTTTAACTCTGTGCATTTCCCTCTTCCCTCCCCGGACCTCAATCCCTTTGGACTCAGTGCAAGCAAAACTGATATAAGCCAAGTTTAAACCAGTATAAGAGCTTTCTTGTGGGTGAAAGATGGGGATTGTCCTCTGCGCCCTAAGAATCTCTTTCATTCCCTCTTTCTCTTTGGCTATGTCTACACTTGCACTTTTAAGTCGACTTTAACTAAGTTTATCTATGTCATGTTTGGTATCAATAGAAAGGTAGTAATTTGCTGGGAATGATTATATAGTTTATGTCTAGGAATTCTATTTCAATTACAAGTTAGGAATATGGTGTTCTATCTATACTTTAACTTATGTTATTTTATTGAAATGGCTGAGAGAGGTGGGTGTGTAAAACCATTGTGTCCTTAATGTTTAGGAATTTTCCAGCTACAATGGGCCCAGGGAGTAAACTGATCAGCCATTAAGGACACAATGCTTGTATTCCTTATGTCCTTAATGGCTCATCAGGTCACCCCCTGGGACCATTGTAGCTGGAAAATTCCTAAACATTAAGGACACAATGGTTTGACACACCCGCCTCTCTCAGCCATTTCAATAAAATAACATAAGTTAAAGTATAGATAGAACACCCTATTCCTAACTTGTAATTGAAATAGAATTCCTAGACATAAACTATACAATCATTCCCAGCAAATTACTACCTTTCTATTGATACCAAACATGACATAGCTCCTATGGATTATAGCATTTATGAGATATCCATTGAAAATAATATGATAAATGCTTCCCTAAATCCAGACAGCATCACACACAGGGCTTTGCCTGCCCTTTGGGGGGCATGCCAGGTTCCCCCTGTGTCCCCCTCAACAGGGAGGGCATTGGTGTAGTCCTGGGGTAGCCCTAAGTCGACTTAGGGCTACCCCAGGGCTACACTGGCTTAATTCGAATTTAAAAAGTCAAATTAAGCCTTAGGTCGAGTAGAAAGGTGGTTTAATAAAGTCGACTTAATTTTCATTAAGTCGACTTTATTTTCCTTAAGTCGACTTAAGCAAGGTGCTTAAGTCGACTTAAGCAAAGTGTAGTGTAGACGCAGGGCAAATTAAGTCGACTTAAGCCAAGCTTAAGTCGACTTAATTTACCAGTGTAGATGCAGCCTTTGAGACCCCAAATGACAACGAACCTTCCTCCCAGCAGAAAAGGACTGTATGAAGCTCCCTGTGGGGCCTGTATATGCCTCTTATATGCCTCTCCTGCAACAGCCAGAAGGGATTACTAGAGAGTGACAGGAGATCCCTCTCCTAAATGTACTCTACACACTTTACTGTCAGGATGGCTCAAGACACATGAACTTTTATTAGAATTCCTTACTGAATCTCTAGTTAGAGTGAAAGGTACTGACATTGTACACATTACCCCAAATTCCTCCTCTCCGTTGGTGTTTTAGTGATCACCTCCACTTATCCATGTATAAATATGTAATACCACATTCATCACAATAGCTTTTTTTATTGTGATGGTCAATGCTGCAAAAGGTCTCAGCCCGATCTCATTTCCATGAATGCAGCTTTGAGCACACCAAACGTCAGTCTGTGCATTTTGTATGCAAGATCACTCATGCACAAAAACAATAGAATGCAGATAGGAAGAGGCATTTGTACACTATTTGCCCATGAAATGTGTAATTACTGTCAGCCGTACTCACAAATTATAGTATGCAAAATTTGCAGACACAAGTTATTACATGTGCAAACACATGCACGCAAAAATTAAGGCCCCAGTTCAAAACTATCAGCTTCTTCATGTCTTTCAAGTGTGAATTTACTCTTCACCACCTTATTTTATTTATTTTAATTGGACAGAAAAAGAACAATTGCATAATCATTGCAAATTATTTTTCATTCTTCCATGGTTCAGATACTGTCTCTTTATTTCATGAGTAAAAAGGCAATAGAAAGTTCACTTTCCTGATTTCTGAGGTAATCACATCTATGCTGCATAGCATTTTAAATGGTAAGCAAACTTTGCACTGTGTGATAACTGAAACCTGTTACACTGTTTCTCTTCTCCTTTGGTATGTGAACTTCCCATTTATCTAGATTGTTGGCTTATAGAAAGGGAATATGGCACCTTCTTATAGAGGACATAGCAGATGTGAGCAGTATAACAGCAATGGAATTACAGATAACCCATAAAGAATAAAAGAATCAATGCAAACCTTTTAGAAAATGAGAAATTAGCTTTGCCTCTGTTTGAATGATGGGATTTCATCTGCTGTTAAATAGAACATAAAAAACCAGAAAACTAATTTCCTTGCACGTTTTTACCTAATCAATGCTTTGCTTTCTAAAGTCTTAATAGAACACAAAGTTCTTTTTAAAAAAATCGTTGGTGAATATTAATTGCCTGCTTAAAAATGTGCAAAACAACCATGTGACAAATAAAGACGTACAGCAGGTAAGTCACCCACCTACAAATTCTTTATTTTAGGTAGGATGTCGTGCGGTCACCACCCCAGAAATTCCAAAGTTAAATGACAGCTTTACTAAACATGGCAATGCATGTTCTGCAACAATTTTGTACCTAACTTGGTTAAAATAATTTACAAATATCCCCAATGAAGATAAAAACACTAAAACCATTGTCATTGAACATCTATTTTGTTTAGTTACTGTGAAGGCTTTTTGTTGTTGTTGTTTTAAGCAAATTGAACTAAAAAAGAGGGGGGGGAGTCAATTACCCAAAATGCTCCACTGATTAACACCATAAGACAGCCTGAAGGGAACACAGATAGGGTGAGGGGTACCATTTGTAATACAGCGAGTATCAGTGAAGCTAAGATTACAAATTGACTGAGTTATAACTACAAACCCTGGGCCAGATTCTTCTCTCTGTTATACTAGCAAAAATCTGGAGCAGCTCTGCTGATTTCAATGGAAATACTTCTGATTTATACTGTAACAGTTGAGGGCTGAATTGGCCTACTATGCAAATCTACACCATCACCACTCAAAACCACCTCCCTTATCAGCATATTAATGACCATTAATTATTATCATATGACCTGAAAGAGGAATAACCTAACCTGAATAACTGTATAGCAGGAATCTTTCTGATCCAGATAAATAAAGATGAGGTTGCTCAGGAAGATTTTTTTTTCCTAACTGATAGGGCAAGAATCAACCCCAACCTGCCTAGAAATGACTGTAGGTGCCTTCCATCACCTTACAAGACAAAGGAACACCATGCTTCGTCTCTTCCCTACAAGCTCCTTAATAGTAAGTAGCACCAAAAGATGCATTATTAGCTGTATGGTGGATGTCACCATGGATTAGCAATCCTGTCTTTGGGCTGTAGACTTATAAGCAGAAGTCACATTGTAGAGAATCACTCAGGAAAGGAGGGTGTTGCACTGGTGAAGTCTTCTTAGGTGATGGAGACTTTAAGCTAAAATCTCCTTTGCTCATCTTTGGTGACTGCAGAAGGGAAAGTTCCCAGGTTGCATTTTAAAAGGGTAAGGATCATTAATTAGACTGTGTTCAACACGTGCTAGGCACTTTGCAGATCAAGTACAAAATACAGCCCCTGCTCCAAAGTTTAGACATAATACAATCCATTAAGAATATAAAAGGGTAGGACTAGGGGAAGAAAAGGGGGCAACAAGAAGAAAAACAATCAGATCATGGCTAGGCTGTTTTAAAAAAATATTTTTTTACATGCTTTAAAAACAGAGCCATTGCTGCAAACATAATGGCTGCCATATTGGCTTGTGCTGCTACGGATTTTTTTACGTGCTTGGCCTCCAATACTGAAAATAGTTACCTATGTGCTTAACTTTACCTGCAGGAGTAGTTACACTGAATTCAGCACCAATACTGTACCCACATGTATAAAACTGTATGTGAATTTTTGCAGGCTCAGGATATTTAAAATGCCTTGATATATGAGGAGCAGGGAAGAAATTAAATAAATAGAGTCTTGTTCACTTGAGAAACATAAGCAGCAGTCAGAACTGAGAGGGAGAAACTAAGAGAAGAGCAGATACACGGTACTTATTGTTTTCGTATATATATGTGCCACCAGTATACAGGATACTTCTCAGTGGCAGAAAAACACGCAGCCATTTCATCCACAAGGACAATCAACCAGATTGCTGCCAGTGATCAGCTGCAATATCAACACTCGCATGACATCAATGAGTCATCAATGATTTTATCAGCTGCTTCATATCAAGTGGCAGGACAAGATCAGAAATGAAGGTATTTGAAGCTGAACCCATCAACTGCCTCCATCAGCAGTAGTTTGGTATGGGCAGCTTTCTTTTTTATGGTCATATTATTAGCATGGAAGACCAAGAAATTCGGAAGACTGTGTACCAAGGAATGCTACTACACAGCCAGTGATCATGTGGGCACCGAAAGCTTCAGTGGTGTGACAAGGTCACCAGAGATGGTGCACACTGAAAATAAAGCCAAATCACTTTGAGCACCTGTCCAGGGATCAATTATGATGGTGTTCACTTTGCAAGGAGGACACGACTTTTGGGACTTGTGATAATGATGACTGGAAATAATTTATTGTTCTATCTTTGGCAGTCTCCGAAAAGCCTTTAATTAAACACATCAGGCACAGTTCTCAAATGTCTGGTACACGTGACAGTTTTGGAAGCCAAATACCAAATAAACATCCAAATATTCCCAAGTGTTTTTCCTAAGAAACCATGAATGAATTAAGAATTGACTATATTTTGGTTTTAAGGCTGTGGCTAGCCATTAGACTGATTACACTATTGCTTACTGTCACGCTGTAATCATATCTGACATACACAGCTTGCTAAATTCTGGCTTACAAGCTTCATTGATACATTATCTTCTTTTGAGTTTCAGTACAAGTATATTTATATGTGAGAAAACAACTAGGAGTAACTGGATTTTAATTAAAATTAAGTACTTGATCATAGCTTTATGGTATCTTGTATGATAAATCAGAAAAAATTGCTAAAATTAAAGTTAGCTGAATTCCAAACTAAGTATTTCTGAAATTCATTTGGTTTGACCTGATTAAAAAAAAAATCTTTTTACAGTTTTTTTTTCTATTTTAGTTTTACTGTTGTATTTTGTACATATTAAATATTCCCAGCGGGCTTAATTCTGAAATCCTATTTTAGGGCCATAGTGCATCACACATTTTATAAGCAAAATTGTCCATTGCTCTTAATGGTATGTCTACACAGGAAATGCTATAGTGATTCTGCTACAGCACTGTGGTGTAGACACTACAGCAATGGAAGGGGCTCTTCTGTCACTGTGGTGGTAGCTAGATAGCAGTTCTTCTGTCAATCTAAACTGGAGCTCTGGTAGGGCTTACTATGTTTTTCAGGAGTCTGACCAAAGTAACTAAGGTAACCTAAGTTTTAGGTGTAGACATAAGGTGACCACCTTTTCAAAATGCAAAAAACAGGACACATGCAGGAGCCCTGCCACCTTTATGGCCCCACTCCCATCTCCTCCTCTTCCCCCTGAGGCCCCAACCCCTGGCCAGGCTGGAAGCTAGAGCTGGGCAGTGGTCAGAGCCCCACAAGGAACCCAGGTTGCTGTGGGAAGCCCCGGATCCTCCACCAGTTCTTGGTGGGGGCCACATTACCCAAGAGCAGTGCCTGGCTTATGTGCCCTCTTGCAGGGATGTGCTTCCTAGGAAAGGTGGATGGTCCACGACTCTGGGGCTTTCCACAACAGCCCAGGCTCCCTGAACCTCTCTTACTACTGCCCTGCTCTTGCTCCTGGCCTGATTAGAGGTGGGGCCTCAGACCGAAGAAGGACTCATGGCAAGTGGGAGGGGGGCTAAGGCCCACCCCAGCCCCCAAACCAGGAAGAGGTTGGCACTGTCCCTGAATCTCAGGCAGGTGTGGAGTGGCACTGTGAGGAATCCAGGACAAATGTAATCCTGGAGTCATTCAGCTCAAGACTGGGATTTAAATCATGTAAATTGGAAAGGACCATGAGAGGTCATCAAGTCTAGTCCCCTGCGGTCATGGCAGGACCAAGTACATTAAATATACATTTTGGGACTGGCTCACCCAGTTAGGGCCAGGTGGTCATCCTGGTAGATCAGGTCGCAGAGCCTACGTTGCTTTGGAAAATGAGACTTAGTCCTTGCTATGGAGAACTGAGTAATGCCAAAATATTTTTAAAAATCTGGGCCACAGCATCATTAAGGGTTAAGATCAGAGAGGGTTGTGTCTGAGTGAGAACTGAGTAAACCCAATCTATTCTAGAAAAATAATCAAAGACATACTTGGATTAAAAAGCACAGTTCAGGATTAATCCTCACCCTGAAGTTGATGAGACTAACTACGTAAATAAGAGTGGCCATCCAGCAGGTTGATCAGGAACCTTCCTACTGCAGTGTCCTTTTAATAGAGATATTGATGTTTCAATCTTCTGCACCGGAATCTGAAAGTCCCTAATGTGCCACTGTATCAAATGAGTTTAAAGGATTAACACCTAAATATCAGTCAGCAATATGAAGAGCTGTTCTCATTATAGAGTTATTACTATCAGTATGATGAGTATGATACTCGCCCTTCGATGTCTCAAGAAGGACCTGGGCCTCATTGTGTTAGGCAGTCTAGATATACACAGTAAAGAACTACAAAGAGCTTGCAATCTTAACAGACAACACAGGTAAAGAGTAGGAAGGAAGGAAGGAAGGAAGTACTGTTTTCAGACAAAGAAGACAAACTGCAATTTTAGATGGAAAAATGGCTTCTTAAAAAGTTACCCAGTTATGCTACTTTGATTGTGGTTATGTGATAAATCCATGGAGTGCATGGAATTTCTGACACAAAACGTAGTGGGAAAGTCCAAACTAAAATAATTTGTACTCCAACTGTATCTTTTTCCTTCTTAAACCAGGGTTGTAGCTAGGAGATAGATACACAAATGTTGTCTGCATAATTAGGCAAATAATTTCCCTGTGCAAAACCGGAGTGAATGGCTTTGAGGCGGGGCTTTCCATGGCTATGGGGCAAATGAAATCTGCCACAGGCCACTGGATAGCTGCTATTGCAACTCATGAACTGAAATTGACTCTACAATTGCTGCTTTTGTCACAAAGGAGTCACAGATCCACTGATCCAATCTCAATCCCCAATTTACATCCAAAACACGTCTCCAGTCTGCCTTATCATGGATGTAACCTCCTCAAAAGACAACTGCAGAAAGTGTAGGGGTGAAGTCACATCCTTGTGCCATGTAACTTCCCTCATGTGTATTGCAACCAAACCAATTCTACTACTTTTTATGTCCTCTCTACACATCCAAGAGCGAATGGTGCATGGGGGAAGACTCACAGATGACCAGGGTAATACAGTTTTCTGACATTAAATATGAATCACTTAGAGAGTTGTTCAGAATCTGGGCTGAAATTTACATAAAAGGAGAAAATTTGAGTCAGCATTTAGTATTTTGCAAAGCACACATAAACAGGTGACTCATATTAAAAACCATTATTTTTTAAACGTAAATACTCAATATGCCAGACAGTTTTGTTTCATTGGTCACTCAGGTCTCCTACTATTTTCCTATTTGCTTCACCCGTCATAGAACACTGTTTGCAAGTATCATGCCCATCAGGGCTGATAGATGATATCAGCAATTGAAGGATTTTCTTTGGATCAATTTATTTCTAATGTACTTTTTAACAAGAACAAGAAGGGCAGAATTTGTAAAATTGTATTAAGAGACAGGAATAGCATTAGCAGTAGCCCATTCAGTACTGTTTCATCTTTTTGCTGATAAGCACAAAAAACTGGTCCCAAAGAAATAGAGTGGCCACACATCATACACTTAGAGAACTTTCTTCATAGATTTAAACATTCAGGGTGAAATTTTGGCTTTGTTGAAGTCAGTGGGACTAGGATTTCACACCCAGCCTTCATTATATACTTAATATGACCTGCAAAATACTTAGACCGTGGCTCAAACATTAGGCAAATGTTGGACACATTGGACAGTTTCTTGCGGAATGAAATAACTTCTCTTTATACCCTATATACTCTAATTCTTGCACAAACACAATAGAATTGCTCTTGATTTACAATGATATTACTGAGAGCAGAATTTGGGGCTAGAAATTGGTATGGACTCACCCAAAGAAGGCAGGGAGCATAAGCTCGTCTTTCTCACGTCTGTTCTGGAGCAAAGATGTGAGGGGGTTGTGAGGACCCGGACGTGCCTGCTAAGATTGACAATAGGGGTATTACCTTTAACAGAGCTACCTGTCTAGTACCTCTAGAGTCCTCTAGGAACAACAAATGAAAAACTCAATGATGCTTTGTCCTCTATTGACAACTGGCACTTGGCAATGTTTCTCTCCCAGATTTACCTCAGGGTTGATGTATTCTCAGTTTGGGTGAGACAGAGCCACTTGTGGTTTTGGTAACACTGATATGAGACAGTATTCGTATGAGACAGTATGAGCAGAGAGAGATCAATTAAAGCAGACACTGTTATCTAATTATTTATTTCTAGTTTTAAAAAGTCTGGAGGATTATATGAATGAGAAGTCATTTTAATATTTTGTTCATCCAAAAATAATTAGCATATTAGTGAGTACACTGAATATATTTGTTGGGCCAGGTCCTGGATCAAATGAGATCTCCACCTTTTACTTCTTTTGGTCTTCTCCCAACCCAGAGAAACTTCAAGCAGCCTCAGGTTAATTATCTCTGTACACTGAAGGCCTGGACATGGTGGCGTCTCTTGAGCTGACTACAGTCAGCTTTACCCAGTGCCCATGCCTCGTTGCCCAATTAGCAGGAGAAGAACAAAATACTCAGCATCCATGTGCAAGCATGGCAATTTCATAAAAAGACAAGGCAAGTACTTTTACATGCACAGTTGTGCTTTTAGCTTTTTGAAACAGTCTTTTTTTCTATTTGAGAAGGCTACAGCCCCTATTTCAAATTGTTTTACATGATTCCAGTCAAAATGTCTCAAGTTTTTAAAAAACACTCTGACCACTTTTCTAGAACTTTGGTCCCTCTATTCGCCCATATGTCTTTATCAAATATATAGCAGCTGGTATGAGATAAGAGCCAGTCCTTAGCTTTCAATCTACAGCTGCCCTGTAGCAGTTGTTTACAGAACAGCGCTAATAATCTACAAATTCTTTTTTTTAACTTCCTAGCTTATCAATAGCTTCCTCCTGGCTCATATGTCATATTTTCCTCAGTTGTTTGAGACAATGAATAATCAAATATTGCTGCATCAGCACATATCATGGCATACATATACTTATATTTGAACAATCAAGTTATTACAATATGTGCCTTACAGATGATGAAAAACACAACAGACAACACCATAATTTCATAAATGAGTAATGTTCAAGGCAAGCCAATCCTGAGAATCGAATCATTTTAATGCAATGATTTCTAGGAAGATCTCCCAGAAATAAACACTTGGAGTGTTAGGACAGAATTGTTTTCCAGATCTGTCTATGGAAGTAAAATAAATTCTTATCTCAGTCAGGGTGGCCATGCAGTTATTCCTTTCTGGGGTAGGGTGGCTGCTCCTGAAACTCCTGGGTACCTGTGAATCCCACTGAGAATGATGTGTGTTGTACCTTTCTCTTCAGGACAGCAGAATAGTGCTATTTAAACTATACAATTCAGCATATTATTTATGTCTATTCTGAGACTTTTTAAAATAAAAACCCAGTAAAACTTTTTTTATACTCAATCAGTATTGCAGTCTTTTCCTCTACTCCATTGGTATTGTGGTTCTGTACTTTCACCCCGTTGTCCCATTTTCCTAGGAAGAATACAGGGGCTGTTATGGAGGCTTATGTACCTTGATCTCACTATTAATAATTATCTTTTGTCCTTTAATATTGACAAGAGATCATTGTTAAATTAAAATAATTGCTTAATTACAAAAATAAACGTTCTTAAAATTAGAACTGCCAGAGATTAAATATTATCCTTTATTTGCTAAAGATCTTTCTGTTTGAATATGTTCCCCTGTCCTAGAAACAAATTACGTTTGCCTCAAGCTGAAGGTTAAAGAACGCCACTTGTTTTCATCATTAGTTTTGATGCATTGCTCTCTAGTTTTATGTTATTGTTATTTGTTAATGTTTATTATTTAATATTTATATTATGTTAATATTTAATTGTTATTATTAATTTTATTGAGAATTTGTACTTGAAAACTTTCTAAGCCATAAAATGGAACTTGCAGTTTCAAGATAACCATCTGTAACTAACCGCTGAGAGGCATTAACTTGTCTGTCAAGTGCCTCTAACACGAGGACTGGAAAATTTCTCCAGTATGTTAGACCTGACATCAATTTATTCTACAGTCTGAGCCTGCAAAAGCAGATAGATCACATAAGGTCAAATCCTGCGGTCTATAAGCATTACTAACTCCCACCAAATCCAATTTTATACCTGATGTATCCTCATTGCAGTCAATAGGGTTACATCACACATGAATTTTGCTCACATCTTATACATTCATGTAGGGCTTGATCTTTAGACAGACTGAGTACGCTAAGCCCTCTAATTCTGAGACATACATTTAGGAGGTTGACTCTAACTCTGGTACATTATTTCAGTTGTTGCAGTGTCCAGTGCTTAGTGTTACGCTTTTCCCATTACAGACAAAGTGAACATTGATATTTCTGAGCACGCCACAATTTCTTCCCCCTGCCCAGAGAAAATGTTCCTGTTAAAGGAATGACTTTTTAAAAACTAAATTTTACTCCTTTGTAAAGCACAGCCATTGCATGGGTCATGCTAGGGATATGGTAGGAAGGGCAGCTTTCAAACACTGGGCTAGACTCACAGGAATGTGATGTCTACACTGGTTTATATAGGGTAAAGGTAAAATAGCAATAGATCAATGTCTGAGGCCTTGAAGGTCAGTTTTTAAAAAAAACCATACAGCTGACACACAGGGCCGGCTCAAGGTGCCCTAGGCGAACTATGACTTTGGCACCCCCCTCCACATGTTATAAGAGATAACATATTAATAAATTTTTTAAAAGAGAGAAAAAAATTCACTACCATCTAATTTGGCGCCCCTGAAAGCTTGGCACCCCAGGTGACTGCCTAGTTCACTTATATGGTTGAGCTGACACATGGGCTTTAAATTAGAGCTAGATTGCAGCCAACCCTTCAATAGCTATGCAAAGCGAGTTTCCCCACTCAATACCATGCACGGATCAGCCACATGATGGCTAGAAAGTGTAGGCTTTGCTCTAGCTATATTTGCCTGGAAGGGGACAGTGCAAGGGTGGTGCCATGGCCCACCCCATTTCACAATGGCCAGCTTTGTGCACACTGCACTGTTTCCAAAGGTGGAGCAGCTGATGTGCCAGAATGTTCTTCCTTAATGGAGCACTGTCAGCAGCATGGCTTGTCTGCTTCCTGCCTGAGAGAAAAAAGGCTGATTTTTGCCTCTAGTTTTGACTGAAACTTGAATGTCAAGGTTAAGGTTCCTTTAACTCAATATCCTGCATGTCTGTGTTATTATAAATTAATTCTTGAAACTAAAAAACAAAAATGAATCGCTTTGCTTCTTAAATATATAAAAATAATCTCCTGTTAGAGGGATTCATAGCGATGCCAGACCATTTCACTTCGTCCTCTCCCTGGACCAAATTTTGGGCTCTACTATATACCAGCCTACCTGTCCAGGGCTATGTCTACATTTACAAAGTTAAGTGGACTTAACAAGGTCGACTTTAAGTCGATTTTAAGTCAACCTTGTTAAGTCAAGTTAAATTGGCTACACTTTGTCGACTTTGTTAAGTTGACTGAACAGCAGAGATAGACATTATATTGGCTATAAGTCAACTTAATAAACTTGACTTAGCACTAATCCTTGTCTATACTGGCCTTAAGTCGACTTAAGGAGTTGACTTAAGGCTTAAGTTGACCTAAAAGGAGGTGTTATTAAGTCAATTTAAGCTTTCCTTTGTTTAGGTCAACTTAAGCGTCCTTAAGTCAACCTAACTTCCACTGCAGACGCACCTCAGGAGAGAAAAGCATATGGCACTATGGCAAACAGGGTGTGCTCAGTTACTGTGGGTCCTGTGCTTTCTACTCTGTGTACAACATGTTTGGAATGAACTAGTCAAAATTTCTGCACAAAGTATTTTTTTGCCCAGCACACTATCATGTCAAAATGAGTGGTCTTTAAAATCTGATGGTAGAGAGGTATCAAGGGAAGATACCTAGGCTAGCACCTTTCTGCTTGAGGAAATATACCACCGCCTCTCCACAACTATTTAAGGCACATTTCAGATGATGTTGCCTGCCATATACTGCCTTGCTGGCACTAAAGCATTAATCTGCTTGTTAATCTGTGTTGGCTGGTATGTGCAGCTGTGGGTTGTTCATGGGTTATGATACAGAATATGTACTGGTAGACATACATTCATTGTTGAATCTGACCTTCCTTTTTTACTTGGCAAATGATCATACTGCAGGAAAACAATGTTTTGACTATTTGGAACTGCTACATTAATGGCCATCTGTTCTCTCCTTCATTCCCATGCATCCCATAAAGGACTGGGACTGGGACCACAGAGTAGCTTTTGCGCAACCTGCAAATATGCCTGGGGAATATTCTGTCCTCTGGTGGTATCTCCTGTTTTGTGCACTGTGAATCAAATTCCAAAGACCTTAGTCAGGTTTTAATCATTCTTGAATGAAGCACAGGGTTTTGACTGATTGAAAACTGAGTAGGAGTCCAATCCTGAAGTTCTAATTAATTCCTATATTAAGCCACAGCTTTGGCTCTCTATGTATTATGAGTACTCTGATAACCAACAAGTCAAAACATACATATTATCTAAGAAGCAATAATGTTATGCACTGCATTACCTCTCATTTGGATGTCACTCTCTACTTCCATCCAACTACCCAGGAGTGAAGAAGAAGTTGGATGCCATCTATTTTCATCTTTGGAAAGAGGAAAATGTTCTTCTAGTGTGAAAAAGTCAATAAAAACTGAGCTACTCCACTTCAACCAGGAGGCTGTTCATGAGTCACTTATTTCCTAGTGATGAAGCAGACACCATTTATCCAGGGATTCCTTCTTGTGAATGTTGAGATAAACTGGACCCTGCTCCAAACTGCACCTGGTTTGTGAAAACCTAAATCTGGCCAACAGCATCTTGCACAAAACCCCCAGCAAGCCTATGTTTGTCCATTGTCCCTTGTATATCCTGCCCCATGTCTCTTATGTGATTTTCACTCCTATGTTTGGTATTAATTACCTGATGCTGAATATATTACTCAATTTTTCTTAAATACACATTCCATACCTGGCAAACTGGTTCCAAGGCTGGTTCCCTGGTATGCAGCTCATGTCCAAAACTGGAACTGTTTCTCCATGCAGATTTGGCATTCAAAGTGGAAGCCAGCTTTGAATAATCTTCAGCTCAATAAAAACAAAACAAAAAAAAACTTTTAATGCCTCAAGGTATTGCAAAACCAAAATCTTTCATGGGCTCACTTGTGCTCAACCAAGAAAGATGCAATGGACAGTCTTACTGAGGAACACAGGCATAGTGACTTTCTACTGACTTCTTAGATATTAGTTACACAAATAAACTTCCAAAGTGATAGCCATGTTAGTCTAGGTCAGCCAAACAAACAGAGTCCTGTGGCACTTTTAAAGACTAACAAATGTATTTATCGCATGAGCTTTCATGGGAGAAAAATCAGATGCTTTGATCTTCAAAGCATCTGACAAAGTGGGATTTTCTCCCACGAAAGCTCATGCGATAAATACATTTGTTAGTCTTTAGAAGTGCCACAGGACTCTGTTTATTTGACAAATAAACTTGGCAGCCCTAGAGTCTGAAGGATCCTCCTGGATAGGAGAATCCTCCAGCCTTGCAGGAATGACTCCCAGTGTCAGAGGTGAGTTTTAAGGAGGCCTAGTCAGGATGAAAATAATGCCCTAAGTAGAGAGAGTTGAGAAATTTTCATTATTTTTCTCCCTCTTCCCTGCCCAGCTCTAATGCTAAATGACTTGGGCATGATCACACAGGAATTCATTGACTTCAGAGAAGTTATTCTGGTTTAGTATCACCATATAATAGTGTGGCCTTCCCCTTTAAGGACCTGCAGAACCAGGGAGCACCAAGTCCACGTCTAAGGAGAAGCCCGCCAGGCAGGTGTTGGAATAGCTGGTCCAGCTACGCAGAATCTGTTGATTGATTCTGATTCCCAGCTGGAAGGTATAAATAAGGACCCAGCTCTATAATGGGGTGTGTGCAAGGAAAGAGAACACTTTCGGTGTAGCAGTGGAAGACTGTACCCGAGTAGCTATGTCCTGTGGTCTCCCTGGCTATGTCTACACTTGTAAGTTAGGTCAACTTAAGGAGGCTTAAGTTGACCTAACTTAGTCCCTGTCCACACCAGGCTTTCATTAAGCTGACTTAAGAAATTCCTTAAGTGGACTTAATGAAAGCTTAGGTTGAATTAATAAGAACTCTCCAGTTACATCGACCTAATCCTTAGGTCAACCTAAGCACAGTGTAGATGCTTAAGTCCACTTTATTAGGTTGACATAAGGACAGTTAGGTTGACTTACTAAGTCCCCATTTGGGGAAACCATTTTGTTAAGTCAACTTAATAAGGTTGACTTTAGGTCGACTTAACAAAGTTGACCTAACTTTTTGTAGTGTAGACATAGCCCCTGAGCCTAAAGAAGAGCTGTAAGCCTTGAGGGCAGATGATCCTGCTGTGCCAGTCCAGGATTATCATTTTTGTTACTTTTCAATATTTTTTGTTGTTTTTGTGGCAGAAGAATAAAAGAGCCTGTGCTGAAGGCAAGAACAGCGTTCAGCATGGTTGACTGTTTTGTCCCCAGGCTGGTAGACAAGCCCATCAGATTACCCCCTGTAACTCAGACCACAATTTGGCCCAAGGTCTCCCACCTTCCCCCTACTTGTTCTTCCTCCCTGCCCATTTTTTGCCAGTCTAAGAAAAATAACATTGACAGATTTGGAAAGTGTGTTCTCTCAGCTGTTCCAGCTGTAACATTCTTTCATTTAACCATCAGTTCCCATTACATTCCAGACTCTGATGCAGAAATTGTTCCCTGCTGCTGACTGGTTATTTGTTATAAGCCACCACTGAAGAATTTCCAGATGTTTCAGATTATTCAGTTAGCTGATTTTTTAAAAAAAGACAGGGCATATAAATATTAGCTTATAAAAGAGGTTCCTTCCCCAAAGAGTTTACAGTCTAACAGAGATTCAGTGGGACAGGACAGAAAGGTCAAGTGATTTGAGTAAGGTCAGCTATCAGATCAGCAGTAGAGATATAAAAAGGTCTGTAGACTTCTAGTCCACACCCCTACCCACTAGCCCATAGACAGATCTGCACATTATCATTCTTAGAGATTTTTTATTTAATTTATAAGATACAGAAATTGAGCTGTCTCACTGAAGTTCAGTTTGGTTTTTTTTCCAAGTTCCACAGTATAATAAGTTAATCATACCTCTACCTCCCTATTCCTAGAGTACTAATTCCAGGGACAGGTGTTGAAAGATCCTCTTTTATTTGGTCTGCCCTGCTTATGCAAAATATCTCTGTTTGGCCAAGATGGACAAAAACTCCAAACCCAATAAAGGCTAAAATTGTGACCAGCCATACTTTCAGAATGCATGCCTCCATTCTTTCACCGTTAAACGAATCTGGCAAATCACATTGCCAGAAAACAATTTGCTTGTTGTGTATGACATCAGTGTGAAAAGAATCTTTAAACAAACTTGAAACTGGGGAAATAACTCTGCTGTCTTGGCAGATAACTATTTTAGCTATAAATGCCAGTGACCACAAGTGGAACTCAAGAGTAGCTGCTAAAACTGTGGTTTTGAAACTGAAAATATTATTATCTGTTGAACAAACCAAGCAGTGGATCTGTTCTGAATTTTGCCTGGGCGTGGATTGCTGAGTCATTTATCCAGCTCAACAACATTTGCTGAGTCATGGCCTACACAGCATTATGTTTCAGCTGTAGCATAGCAACTTCTTCAAGCTTTCAGCAAGTTAAATCAACTCCTCAGTGTCCCTCTTTCTTCTCCTCTCCCTTATCTGTCCCCAATCAACCAGTATATGAGAAAAACTATATTGTGCCATTATATTACTGTTGTCTTTTCCTGTAATTTGTTGACTAAGTCAAGGACTGTGGAAATCTTCCAACGGAGGAGATTAGATATCACGTCATTCTCAGTGTTTGCAGTGTTCAGCATATGCTGTGCACTCCACAATGCAAATGCAGTGAACAAATACAGGGACTGTTACATTATCTACTGAAAGTAAAGATCAGTTTTATTTTAAAAATTAGTTCTAGTCAGGGCATGATGAAAACATATGGGTCCTTTATATGTTAAACATTGTTATCATATGATGCATCATAGCATCATATGACCACCTGCAGGAAAGAATTTCCCCTGCCACCTCTCATGGTTGACATTTAACAACTGGGGAATGGCAGAGAAATCACCTTGCCCTGCTGCCACAGGAAGTATCAAGTATACATTGGCGACTGCTGTAAGCATGATGCAAGACTCAACAATGGCTCAGTGGTATGATTCACTTTGGTAAATCCAATACTGCAGCAAAACACATAACACATCTGGAACAGTGAACTTTAATTCCCACGGAAATTACCCTGGTAAAGAGTGGGTGAGCAGCTGTGGCTAAATCCATCTTTCCATTTCAATAGATTAGGCAAACTGAAGTAAAATATTGTTGCTCTTACTTTTTTCAAAGTAAAGCGGTCAGGAGCACAATAAATAAAACAATGCTGCAATTTCTTAGCTGGCTATCTCTGTTTCTTATGGCGGAGATCAAACTCATTTCATATTTGATACCAAATGACCATCGATGGGTAACAGCTTTATGGACCAGCAGTGGTGTTGAAATGGTGACCTACATGATAACTAGTGTTTTTCATAGAGCTCCACCTTCTGGAGGCAGGCAATTAGGTGAGAACCTCACTTGTTATGACAAAATGAAAGTAAGTTAGTTGCCCTCCTAACTGCAGAGTAAAGTTTGAAAAAAGTGACCCTAGTGTACACTAAACACCCAAAACCCAGATGGGAAGTCTTATTATTGTTAAACAATCTCCTGATTTTCAAAAAAATCTCATGATTTTTGGAAACCTGACTCATTTTTAAATGCTTGGAGATAGCACTATTATTTCTGTATAGCCTAACATAGTCTCTGTCTCAGTTAGGGCCTTTAGGCACTAGCACAGAATAAATTATTGGCAATAACCACTAATTAATCCTTTTTGGAACTCAAAGTTGAGTCAGAAAGCTCACAAGAACTGGTGCATAGGATTTCTGGTACTGTCCTACACCTGACTAACTCTCAAATATCAGGAAAAGTTTTCATGCAATATATCAGCATTTAGGTTTTTTTTTTTCTTGGCTGGAACTGAGAAGGTCACAAAGACATACCAAAATAAACACAAAAGAAAGAGTTAACCAAATTTTTCCTACCTGTGAAAAAAAGTTTGGTTCTTGTTTGAGCTTGGAGCAAAAGTTTGGGAGGTTGGAGTGTCTTATTTATCTGACCTGATTTGTCTGTCTCAGTTGTAACGGACTGCCTCAAGTAGCTTCAACTCAGCAATCATGCTGTACCACACCCAGCTGCAATAAGTGGATAAATTCTCCAAAGGGGCAAAGCGAAATGAGGATCTTCTAGCACAAGGAGAGCTCTTTTAAAACTAATACAAGAGACAAAATAAACCTAATGAATGCCTGTTAAAGAACACATTTTTAAACGTATTTCAGAAAGTGGCTAATCAGCTTGTTGCTGAATCACGGTTGCAAGTGATCAGCAAGTCAAAGGCCAGAGCTACTGGAAATTAATTACATTGGATTACTGAGATTGTTAGCTAAAGTGAAAACTAAAATAAAGTATGGTGGAACAGACAGAGAACACTTAGGGTGTCTACACTTACAAATTAAGTTGACCTAAGGAGGCCTAAGTTGACTGAAACTACTCTGCGTCCACCCTGAGCATTCCTGAAGTCGACTTAAGCAGTTCCTTAGGTTGACTTAAGGAAAAGTTAAGGCGACGTAATAACACCTCCTTTTAGGTCGACCTAACACTGAAGGTGATCTCATTAAGTCGACCTAAGCCAGTGTAGATGCAGAATAGCCCTAAGTAAACCTCCATGGCCTCCAGACTTTCCTCCTTGACCTCCCTCCCAGAGTTCCTGGTACAGGAAGAGCCTGCCCTGGCCAACCACAGGGCAGGACTCACCCCTGACCACCCTACTGCTTGGGAGCAGGGCAGAGCAGAGCAGAGCCAGCGCCGCAGGCGGGCTCCATCCTGGAGCCACCAGGACATCCTCGGCCTGCTGGCCATTTGGGGGGACAGGGCAGTCAGCTCTCAATTGTGAGACAGCCATTGCAATCGGGAGGTGTATGCCTCTGTCTCCCAGGCCCTGGCTGCCAAGGGCCACACCCGGAACACCCAGCAGGTCTGGGTCAAGATCAAGGACCTCCGCCAGGGCTAACAAAAGGCCCGGGAGGAGACGGTCTGGACAGGGGCAGCCCCCACCAGCTGCTGGTATTACCAGCAGCTGGATGCCTGTCTGGGCCAGGAGAGCAGCAGCCTGCCAGCCCACACCATTGACTCTGCCGAGCACCCTCCCTCAATGACGGCCAGGAGGAGGGCTCGGGGGACGAGACTGTGGTGCTGGAGCAGGGGGAGGCCAGTGCCCAGCAAGAGAAGGAGGATGCCCACCGGAGCGTTGAGCAGAGGTTACTCAAGAGTGTGCTCAACCTCATGGAGCGGCAGACCCAGTCCCTGGAGCACCTGGAGGAGCACCTGATCTCTTGGGGCCCCACCCTGCACCCCAGAGGCAGCCCAGGACCCGCCTTCCAGAGGCCACTAGCACTGGCCCCTCCCCCAACCATTTTCATTCCCCTCAAACCTCCCAACCCCCGCAGCTCCCAACTCCTATTTCCCACTCTGAATAAACACTCTGAACACTTTTATACAGTGTGTCGTGCTTTTTATTGGTGTGGGGACTGGGGGGAGATGGGTGTGTGGGTGGGGGGCAGGCATGGGTGTGTGGTAGAGGTGATGGGGCCTGGTAGCAGGCCCACTCCTCAGTGCTCCTTGCTGTCGAAGTGGTCCCTTAGTGCCTCCCGGATGAGCTGTGCTTGCTGCTGGCCCCGCTGAGTCCAGGGCAGGGTGTCATCGGGCTGCTCGTACTGCACAGCGAGCCACTTGGTTTTGGCTTCCCAGATGTGGGGGAACCTTTCCCTCCGCAGCTCACAGAGGTTGTACAGGCACCAGCATGTGCTGACAACCACTGGGAGGGTGCTCTCGCCGAGCCGCAGGTCGGTCAGGAGGGCCCTCTAGCAGGCCTTGAGTCAGCCGAAGGCACGCTTGACAACGCTGCGGCACCAGTTGAGCCTCCAATTGAAGAGGTCCCTGCTGGCATCCATGCGGCCTGTGTATGGCGTCATCAGCCGGGAAACAAGGGGTAGGCAGCGTCCCCGAGGATCAGGACTGGCACCTGCTCATCCCCAATGGTGATGGTGTGGTCGGGGAAGAACATGCCCCCCTGCATGTGCCTGTATGGGGCGGAGTTGCACAGGATCCGTGCATCGTACGCCTTCCCCGGGCAGCCCACAAAGATGTTCTGGAAGATTCCACGGTGGTCCACGAGGGCCTGCAGGACCATGGAGTAGTACCCCTGGCAGTTGACATAGTCCCTGGCGTGGTGTTCCGGGGCTCAGATGGGGATGTGGCTGGCGTCCACAATGACCCCACAGTTGAGGAAGTCGAGCTGAGCAAGGTCGTCAAGGAGTTCATGCAGGTTGCCCAGGGTTACAAGGCAGGCTAGCAGGATCTGGTTGATTGCTCTGCAGACCTGCATGAGGGCTGTCCCCATGGTGGCCTTCCTGATGCCAAATTGCTGGGCCATGGAGTGGTCGGGATCAGGGGTTGCCAGCTTCCACACGGCGATGGCCACTCACTTGTCTACGGGCAAGGCAGGTTGGAGTCGGGTGTCCATGCATTGCAGAACCAGGGTAAGCTTGTGGACGAGCTCGAGGAAAGTCTGCTTGCTCATCCTAAAGCTCTGCAGCCACAGATCATCGTCCCAGGTGGTGAGGACGATCCTTTGCCACCAGTCGCTGTGGGCCTCCTGTCCGGGGGGCAGGCTGTCGTCTTCCTCCACACTGGCGTGTTGCCAGACAGGCCTGCTCCACAGCTGAAGAAGCCTTACCACTAGCTGGCAGGTGTCGCTCAGCTGGCCAACAAAGCACAGGAAGAGAGGTAGATCCATGACCTGTTCAGGCTCTGAATTTCCAGGCACAATGGGAAAGGGCTGAGCCCACTTCCTATTCTGAGGGCGTGGCCAGGGGAGGGGAGATCATCTCTGTTGCCACTCTGCCACACGTCCCACGATGCACCCCTCCAACCCCCGCAAGTCGACTTAAGAGTCTAGTGTAGACTCTCTACATCGACCTGGTAATAAAGGTGACTTACTACAGTCGGCTTAGCTTTCTACGTGTAGACATAGCCTTGGAGTCATGACATTCCCCATCCAAAGTGTCACCATTAAAGTAATGCTGAGCCTGGCAGCTGCAATAGAAGGTCCCAGAATGCAGTGTGGCCTGATGTCTAAATCCCTGAATTAGAATTCAGGAGGCTGACTTCTGGACTTGGCACCACTGGACTGTTGGGTGCCCTTTGGCACTTCCCCTCCACCTGCCTTGTTTTCCCTATCTGTAAAATGTCAGTGAAAGCAGCACTTGATGGTCACAAGGAGCAGTAGATAGCTTCTTTGCTTGTTTGTGCTCTCATTCTCATTGTGCACTTATTCACTAGGTTTGTGCTGTCATTTTAACGCTAGGGAACTGACTCATTTGTAAATGCTTGTCTAAACGCATTAATGTTTGTGGCTTACCTGAGGCTGTGGTTTGTGCTACAGCCTTGCTTTTCAGATTTCATCTTAAAAACCTACTTACTCAATTGCAATTTCATCATAAATATGCTTGCTTGAGCTAGATGAGGACAACTGGCTACAATCTCACCTTAGAACGAATGCACTCATGTTCTTTGTGTTATACAAGAGAGGGATACCAACGCTAAATAGATCTAAAGCTTCACCCAATTGCAAAATAGAAGTAGCATCTACACACATTAAAAAAACAAAAATGAAAGATCCAAACCTTGCTTTCAAGGAGAAGCAACCAGGACCTGTTCTCCCAGTCCTGGGAGATGATATAAAACATTTTGATCATATTCCATCTATCATAAAATTGATCCCTGCGTCTCAAATTGAACCATTCCTCATGCATAGAAGTGGTGTCAGAGATATTCATACTGATGTGGCACTGAGAAATTCAAGCTTTGTTAGCCCTGCAGGATAGGGACCTTTTATCTGTACAGTGTTCAGTACAGACCTAATATTGGCCAGCTCTATAGCTATTTAGGATATTAGGTAAGGCCCTGATTCAGGAAAGCACATGCTTAAATCTAGCCCTATTCAGGACAACTTAAATGCTGGGTTATTTTCCTGAATCATGGCCTGAATGTTTATAATTCCTAATATATTCCATAAACACTGATCATCTGATTGAAGGGAAACTGGACTAAGTTTGGCAGCTTGAATCACTGTATATCTCTTTCATTCAATTTAATTTAATTTTGTGATTTCTTGCTTTGCACGTTTTCTGTACTACTTTTCCTTTGTCTATTATTTACTCGCTGTGTTACGGAATGCTGCAAGGACTGACCATTTCAAAGACAGAGAACAGAAAGAGATCCTGATACACAATAATTCCTATTGTCCTCCAAGACAAGGTGGTCTGGAACTGTCTTAAGAAGCCATTGGATAAATTAGGAAACCCAAACAAAATTAAACCAGGATGCTGAGCTGGCTTTGATTACAGTTGTACGTGGCAGAAGTCTGTGCGGGAGTGTATGCACATGAGCACATACATTATTTACTCCTCTGACTTTCCTGCACATTCTGTTCTGGTCAGCCAGAAACAGATTAAAATGGATGACTGAGTACAGGATTCTCATCCACGTCAATCTCTTGCTCCTATCAGCTCAAAAGTACACCAAAAAGACCTAAAAGATGACCTGCAAAGGAAAAATAATTGAGCCCAGGCCCTTTTTAAGTTTTGTTTCCTATACTAAAAAAAGTTTGTACTTCTGTTTTGCTTTTGTTTCTTTACAATAGAAATTCAGACCTGTCTAGGCTGAAAAGCTACAAAAGTGGGATCAGTAGTATACTGGTGACACCCCAAAAGCTAGGTGAATGAAGGCTGAACAGTCTAGAAGGGAAGGGATTTTTAGTTACTTGGGTTTTGTTTAATTTTTAAATTATTAAGTTACAGTAAGTGACAATAAGCAAAGTTACAATAAGTGGTTAACATACTACATTGTAAATACCTATTCATGCTCAGCTTAATAGTCATAGAACCTAGTGAAAGATTCTGGGTTGCTGTCTGGGGAGCCCTCCTCTCACTACAAAATGGAGAGGTAAGGATGAGCAAATTTCTAAATAGCTATTCTCTTTTGGTGCATCTTCAGTGTCTGTATTTGGTGTGAAAGCTTTTTCATTACACAGACAGTCCATATTTTACTGTACTATGATTCCATTGGAGGGAAGTCATATTTTTCCTGTGCAAAATAAATTTTGCTTCTAACAATAAAAAAGAAATGCATTTCTCATTCTGTTAAAAATGTGGATATTTTTACTGCAGCATTATTTCTGGGAAGCTGGCATTTTTTCATAAGATAATTTCTTTAATTTCCTCCTAAAAACCATCAAATTCCTGGACACCACCACATGTGTGACTATGTTCCCCTTTCCTGGAAATCCCTTCAATACAGCGACTCCTTAGTAACAAAATATATGATGGATTTTAACTGTAGTTCAATGCCATCTATACATTAATTTATAAAAATGTCTTCATAAGCATCTCGATCTTTTCCTCTGGGTTATTTTCTTATCAACAACTTCCTCACTTAAAATGGTATGTATCTCAGAAATTAAACCTTTTGTGTTAGCTTGGTCCTGGTGCAACTTCTCAAATGTGATTAAAGGTCTAGATAGAGCCATCTTTTATGCAGATCTCTCAATAAAATATTTGCCCAGTAAATATTGGAAATGAGGGATCTTAATATTATTTACATTATTACTATTTTAAACTTTGTATTATGTTTGCTTTTCTTAATATAAATTTACCTTCAGTCACTTATTTACATTTTCAATAAAGGAAGTCTTTGTTAAAGAGCCAATAACTCTAAACCAGGGAAAATCAGATTTTACATTCCTGGTATTCCTAAAGTTTAATAAAAAAACAAAACAAAACAGTAAAAACAACAAAATAATGCCCCCAACATACAGCCTACCTCCCAGAACTTTCTTATTCATCAGAAAAAGAAGCAAAGAAAGGACACACTTCCAGTATATAAAAAATTCTTTACAGGATCCTTTAAGAGAAAAAAAAAAACCCAACCAAAACCACATCAAATAGAACAATAATTCCTGATCCTAAAATGCATGGGAACAGGTAGAACATTTTGCCTGTGCAAAATCAACAGGGCTCTGCAAAAATACAGAAGTCTACTTGTACACATCTCCACTGATTTCACTGGACCTCTGCAAAGGCAACAGGGGCTGCTTGTGTGGATACAGTTTCAGCATAAGGGCTTAAGTCATCATGGGTGCATTCTCAGAGGAGAAAAATGATTTGGGTATCCTAAAAATGATCCCTTTTGTATGGGATTTACTCCCCAATTATTTAACCTTTCAGTAATGGCTTTGCAAGTTATCCATCTAGCCACAGGTCCTGAAATAGTTCTATGTTCCAAGGAGCCTGATATGTTTGGAATGGTTCAGGGCACATTTCCCATTAGGGAATTGCTTGTTTACACAGAATAATAATGAAAGCCAAAGGTGATCTGGCTTCCGTTTTCTACCACAGCAAAGTTTTCTGTTATTTTTTATTCCATGGTTCAAAGACAGGTTATGCTCTTCTATCATTTTCCTGGACAGACTCCTACTTTAACTATGTTATTGCCTTTAAAACCTTTGGCAGCCAGAGTGATGCACACAGCGTGCTGTGTGGAGAGGCACAATGGAGTCAGTCGACAAACGGCTCATTGCTGGAGCAGATGTTACTGTCTGGAAAATGTTCTGATCTTAGATTTTTAAGGAACCGGATCACTAAAGTTGCAGAAAAATGTGCAAAAGACAATTCACAGGATAATGGAGATAATTGATGACTGTACTGAGACCATTAATCCCCTTTCATTTACTACACTATTGGCAGGATTTTAACTCATCTTCAGATGTGTAAAGCTTATTCATTGACACACTGAGTCACTAATTGCCTTTAAAGTTTCATTAAAAACAGATGCAATGGTAAAGATCATGTATTAGTCACACTCTAACCAAGGTGCAGCTTGACATTCTGAGCATGAACTGATAACATATCTAATGATGTAGAAAACAGCTGCTAATGCAGCAATTGTATTCTCCACTGTATAGCTACAATTAATATTGATAAACTTATAGTGCCTGCTGGAAATGCATTTTGTTGGCTGAGTAAATAGAATATTAGAGGTGAGAAAAAGGAATATTATAAGGCAACGGCTATACCTGAACATGATCCATCTCTGTTGGGCTTGTTTTCTTTCTTCCCCTCTGCACATGTTACGGCAGAACTGGCCTCTTGAACAAGCAATGTTTCAATGCACTGACTAATTAAAATTTGCCAGATATTTTTAAGTCAATAGGTATTCTACAGATAAATTGGCTACAGGGTAAAAAAATCTGGAATAATTAAGTTATTAAGCTGTGAAGCATTTTGCTTTAGCTAGCTCATTTTGTGTAATTTATTAACACAAGCAACATACTCCCAGAAGTTCAATACTTCCTGTTTAACACAGATTTTCTAGGATGGTTTTAAACAAGAAAAAATAAGGACTTAATATTCCCATCACTTCTACTAGTTTTATACTAATATATTTTAGTGTAATTAGTTATTTTGATTGTGTTACTTCTGATTTATATGGTGGTAAAAGGGGAATCAGGCCCCAACACTTTGTCTATAAAAAGATTCGGTTCCCAGTCTGTACAATGGGGATCACATTTCTCTACACAGAAAAGTCTTGGGAACATAACTATCCCAAAGATTGTGGAGTGCCTTGAGTTCTGCTGATAAAAAGCACTACATAAGCGCTAGGTGGTCATAGTCTGAACTGTCTTTCTGGGGAGAGGCAGGAACAAGTAAAGGTGGCTTTATGCCTTAGTTGTGTCTCCGGGATTCAGTGCACAAAAATCACAAGTCACGCCTCTCACCCTTCTGAAAGTCATGTGACTGGTTTTAAAATAATGAGATGAAACAAACAAAACAAACAAAAAGAATACATTTGGGTTCTTTTTCCTTGCCTTTGGCCACTTGATCCTTTAGAGTTTGCTTTGGCCGGCAGCGCTGTCCCGTGGGGGTAGCGGGACCCAGGGCCAACTGGCCTAGGCGGGGCCCCGCCCCACCGTGCTGGAGGGCAGGCGGGTCGCTCCACCCCCACAGGGAGCTAGCCCGGGCGGGGAGGTTGAGGCTGCCGGCGGGGAGCTGGTTCTGGGCCTGACCCCGGAAGCAGAGGCTGCCACTGGAGGGAGCTGGCCGCAGCTGGGACCCCAGGCTGCTGCGGCCAGTGCCCCAGCCCGGGATCCGAGCTGGCCCTGGCCGCATGGGGCAGGTTTCTGGCCACCTGCTCTGCCCCGGGGGCAGGGAGGGCTAGCCCAGAGGCCGGGCTTAGTGCTCCCAGCAGGGAAGAGTGTGGCCATGGGGGGGCCGTGGGGCCTGCGTAACTGCGGGGCCCAGGGCGATTGCCCCGTTTGCCCACCCCCCAGGAACGACTCTGTGGTTGGGATGTCGTCATGCTTTTCTCTGCAACCATGAGAAAGGTGGCTAGCAATTTTCATTCCAAAATTAAACAAATTCTCCCAAAGTAGTGGGACTGCAGGATGTGGGTCTTAAGATAAACAACAAATATCATGAGACTCACAATGAAATCACAATAGGTGGCAACACTAGCCAAAGCGCCATCCTGGGTACAATTAGTAAGTTGGGATCCTGGGCTATGTCTACACCAGAAAAAGTTAAGTTGACTTTGTTAAGTCGACTTAAAGTCAACCTTATTAAGTCGACTTAACAAAGTGGACTAAGTCGACTTAAAGTTAAGTTGACTTAGTTCACTTTGTTAAGTCGACCTAACTACCCTTAAGTCAACTTAATAAAGTCGACGTAAGGGTTACTCCCCGTCCACACCGTCCTTAATTCGACCTAATGGGCAGTTGTTATAAGGTCAACTTAATTCTTTCATTAAATTAACTTAAGGAATTTCTTAAGTCAACTTAATGAAAGTCAGGTGTAGACATGGAGTAATTTAGGTCGACCTAAATTGCTAGTGTAGACATACCCCTCCTTATGGAGCTGCACAATCTAAAGTAGCCAGAGAATAGAAAACTCTGGTTATTTTTCACTTTGGCCCCAACGCGCTCTATTACTGGGGAAAACGTAAGGAACAGGTAAAGATGCTCTACAAGGGCACATATACCAGCCTTATGCTTTCCCTCTACTTGGGAAATTCTCCCCCAAGAAACACTGTGATCCTTTTATACTACCAGAATGGCATAAAGGGGCCACCACCCAGGCTGAAATCGAGGCTTTAGTGTAGACACAGCCTGAGTGAGCAGGAGAGTCAGTCTGTGCAAAGGTCTTTTTTCACCTTGTTCATATTAATTTCTCTTCTAAAATAACATGGAGAATGAACTGCTTATTTAGCAGGTGGCCTGACGGAAGACATTGGCAGAATGTGTGGAATCAGCTTGGGCTGCAGGATCATTAATATCTGCTTAGGAGAATGGCAATCTTATTCTCTTTGGCTATGTCTACACTTGCAAATTAAGTCGACTTAAGGAGGCTTAAGTTGACTTAAACAAAGTTGCGGCCACAGCAGGCTTTCATTAATTCGACTTAAGAAATTACTTAAGTCGACTTAATGAAAGCTTAAGTCGACTTAATAAGAACCACCCATTAGGTCGACTTAAGTCTCCTTAGGTTGACCTAACCCTTCTTTAGGTCGACCTAAACCCAGTGTGTATGTTTAAGTCCACTTTGTTAAGTCGACCTAAGGGCAGTTAGGTCAACTTAACAAAGTGGACTTAGTCCACGTCCATGGACACCACTTTGTTAAGTCGACTTAATAAGGTCGACTTTAATTCGACTTAAAGTCAACCTTGTTAAGTTGACTTAACAAAGTCAACGTAACTTTTCCTAGCGTAGACATAGCCTTTGATCTGCCCAGACAAAATATATTATAAATGTTCACTGAATGTACAAAATAGTGTGGTCTTTCAATGTTCTCTGAGTTCTAATATAGTTTCAGAAGGAAAACATGTTTAGCTATGAATCGCAGGCCTAACACTTATAGAACAAGAGCACTTCCCGAACATTGTTTCATTTACTGGGCTTATATTTATAGAAGAAGAACGACATAATATCAGTTGTTCTCTTGGGGACAGCCTTCCCGTGGAAGGGATATTGACTGAATGGCTCTCTAGGTTCTGTAAGAATTACCAATGGGCCATCAGTTTCTTTAACCTTTCTCTGCCCACTTTCTCAGCAGTGAAGGGCCCAGAAACCTATTAGACCCCTGTTAGTCACCTAGCCCAGAAGTTCCCATCCTTTTCACAAACCTATCTTCACAGATAAAAAACCAAAATATTTACTTTATTGGCCCTTGCCCTTACACGCATGGTTCCATGTCATGGTTTACACATCCCTAAAACTGGCTCTGATTATTCTTCTCAAAGCGTTCCCCCTTGTTCCCTAGATGGTGAGACTCTTGAGTCTACTAAGAGGAAAGATATCCATGAAAATATTAAAGCTCAACCTTTTTCTTTCTTTTTTTTAAATATTTATCCTAGCTTTAGAATTTTGGACATATTATGGATTATTATTTCATAAGTGCTGATAGAGTCGTTTTATCACAAGAATGTGTTAGCATTTCCACAGCCAAATATTTAAGATATTTTTTAAAAAATGACAAAATCTTGTTCTTAGCAACAGTTTACATTTTTAAAAAATGCATAATCTTAGAAAAACACCAGTGAATGATTTAGTTTGTTACATACATGTTTAAGGACGCATTACTAGTTTCTTTGTTAGAGCCTAGGATAAAAACAAACAAACAAAACCCAATTACTTCATCTTGGAAAATATCAATGTTTTGTTTTCTCCCCCAGACTAAAATTATGGGAAGTAAAAGTTAACCACTTCATTTAGTTATCAAAATGCTCTCTCTTTGCTTTATAACCTCACTTGTTCCATATCCATGCTCCGTTTCTGTACCTTTGTGCACAGAGAAACGGATCTTGTTGAGTCAATGGACACGGCAATACTGAATACAATGCCAATATGGAGAGTAGAGTTCTCACAGAAGCACTTTATCTGCCAGTCCCATGCTGCTCAGAGCCTCACTGGTTTTTTTTTTTTTAATCACTTTGTAAATTGCAAGGAAAAAGAAAGCATTATGCCAGCATATTTTGTTTTCCCTTGGTTTCTTCCCACCCTTGGCCTTACACCATGCTGTTCCCTACATCCATAATTCTCCCCATATTTCAGCATACCAGGCACCAATCCTCCTTTCATTTAACCCCTACGCAAAACCTACAACTTCTTCAAAGGCAACTCATGCAGTAAAATACTGTCATTACCACCAAGCAAGGAAGAAAATAAAAAACATGAAGCAGTGATTCCTAGCCCTCCTCACTGATGCAAAAAGCATATTGCCTCTAGGAGTACAGGCAGATCATGGCCACTGTGCTACACTGACAGGATGGAGTCTGCCCTTTTTCTCCACAACCCCACTCTGGGAAAACTTTGCTGGCTGGGGTGGAGGGGCATTGGAACCATGTGATAGGCCAGAATTGCAACCATTTTATAGATGGGTAAATGGAGAGACTTAGGGGTTAATTGACTTCCCCAAGATCAGGCAGAGGTTGGTTGCAGAACTAGGGTTGCAAATCAAAAGAAAGGGAGGCTAGCAGCAGTGAAGTTATAGTGAAAGCTAGCTGTGCATGCCAGAAATGGAAAGGAGGCAAATCACTGCAGATGCTGTCCCTGGATGGCAGGGAGGCTATCTCTGTGTGTGTGTGTGCGCGTGCGTACGCGCATTTCAGATCATCCCTTGGGATGGTATGACTCGGAAGCTATGTCACTCCCATCTCTCATAGCATTTCTTCTTCGTCTCTGCTTTGCATCTTAGTGACAGCTCATATTCGTTACTGATAAACAATGAGAAAGGAGAAATGGCAGGAGAAAAAGTTGGCCCTCGCTTCTGCTTCTGCGTGTTGTGCACATATACTCAGGCTTCAGAGTACAGAGTATGTTTTTCATCAAAAACATGAGCAGCACTGTATATATTGTTTTAATTAGTAATGCCTTATTCCAACTAAGCTGACCTTTTCTGGTGCTCCCAGGGAATTGCTTGAGCAAATAGCCATTATTTATCATTCTGTACAGAGGAAAGCATAGTGCTATTCTGAAGAAGTCAGACGATAGTGTAATTTGTCACAGAGTAATAATCTAACAAAAATTCTGCAGTTATTACCCTCCACATTTCTGAACTATGCCACACTGTTCTTAATGTAAGTGGTTTATCTGAGACTGTGGACTGAAAGTGTATTGCAACTCCAGTTAGAAATCAATTCAATATGCTTGTACAGGCTGGTGACTGCAATCCATTGACAGATTCAATTCAGCATTGAACTGACTCAAAATGAAACATTGCTATTTCATTTAATATACCAAACCTGTTCAACTTTTCTGTACCGAAATTTTTCAGAACTCTTTCTTCCATGAAACATTTTGACATTTCAACTTTGTTAAGGGGCTGTTATGAGTACCCCATAAAATGGCCGCCACCTCCCTTGTGATATAAAGTCACAAGATGTTGTTTACCAGACACTCTCCCCGGCTCACATGAGTAACTCATGACTGCTAGGCTTGTGACCAGCCACAGGTTTCATTCGGACCCTGATTCGCTCTCAGCCAGCTCCCAAAGGGGTGGGTCATCCCCCTTGCCCATGTGAGGGATCTGGAGGGCAAGTCAATCATGGCTGCTCTGGCCCCCTCCCAGGGGTGTAGAAGGCTCTGACCCTCTCTGAACCTAGAGAGCTGGTGAAAATTCCTTTGCCCAAATAAAGACAGGGGGAACCGGGCAGCCTTTCGCCCCCCTTCCTACTGCAGCAAAATCTGGCCAATCACAGCCCTCAGCAGGAAGCGGCCTAGGCTATAAAAGCCACCATCCTGCACGGAGCAGAGTGAGTCTCCACGAGTTAACTGCCAGGCCTGATCACCCTGCAGTAGGAGTTCTCCCGAGAGTGCCGGCCCGAGTCGATTTCAACCTCCGTCTTAGACATCATGCTGTTGCTGGTCACCTGCCTGATAGTCATGGTACATATGTGAACCCACGTTTACTTCTCATGGTTGTTTCCCTTCCCTTTAAAATATATATAGTTGGATATGAATAACGCTTCTTATCTTAACCCAAGGTATTACAATTGGTGTAGCTTTGGGGATTATTGTTACGCTTATTGTTTTATGTATTGGATTCTGTCTTTTTATATTTTGTCTCCGGGCTATTAAGAGGGTCCAAGAAGAGGGATTATTCTGAAAGTTTTATTCCTATATAAGTCATTTCATGTTCAAACTGTTGGATAATCATCTGTGGTTTTCCTGTCACTTGTGAAGCTGACTTCCGAGTCTAGCTCGGCCAGCAGCGCAATTGTTAACCCTTTGCACCCCAAAGAAGGAGATTAATAAAGTTTATATTTTTGCCACCACTTTAAGTTTCCAGGAGTCCTCCTTCTCCCATCCTTTACCTGCTGCGGACAAACTTTTCAATCTGATTCAAGATGAAAACCAACAGTTGAAATACAGGAATTTCCCACGAGATGAAAATTCTGGTTTTCTCACAGCATTAGTCAAATCTCACTTTAACTCCAGTTGGAAGAGGATCAGGCTGCAATTTAGAAGAATAATTATAAGCTGCTTTTAAAAGATCCACAAAAGGTATTTTCTTAAAATTTTAAGAAATGTTTTTGCTTCTTTACAGGGGCAACAATGCCCACACTGGTATGGCTTTAAAAATCCCTTCCCCTTCTGAATTGCTCAGCTTTCAGACTCTTGATGACTCTGATAAATTGACAAATTTTCCAGTCATTTTAAAGCATTCCAAGGTAGATTTGAGCTGAATTTTTAATCTACAAAACAAGCAGAATCTCTATTAGCTTCTCCACATCCTCGCATCCACTTTTCTTATATACCATAAAACAGACAAAAGCACAATCCCACAATTTTTTCCCAGGTCACCTTTAGAAAGAGTTGATTGAGCATCCTTTTAACTGAGTAGGCTTTCTTCCTCCACACAAAAATCTTCCTTGCTAAAATTTCCCTATCAATTTCTTCATCTTTTTAAACAGACAAGAATAGAAGGAAGCAGGAGTATACTGGATTGATTGTCCTGATTTTCAAAATGCACAAAAATAGTTCAAGATTGCTACAAAGCAAAACTTCATCCAATTCAATCAAAAACTGTTTCCAGATCTTGACATACAGACGTGTTGAATTCCCACTAAAAAAAGAAATACTCATGTTACTATAGTGATTATTTAAGCAAGTGAATAGATACTATAGATAGCAAACTTCAATAAGTGACTCAGGCCGATAATGAATCAGACAGACAAAAGAAAAAAAAAGATTTGTCATTATCTTGATTAGTCATACTTTTCATATTTGAGCCGCAAGGATGCTGCTTTTCTAACTATTCTTTTGAACTGCACACCTTTCCACAAACTCTTTTCAGACCAGGAATGTAGCTGAATTTAGTTTTTCCGTTATAAAACAAGAGACTATAGAACCACATTATAATCTTTTGATACAGAGACCCAGCCTGGCACTCCACAACTCAGCCATGACCCACTTATTTCATAACTAGATATCAGTAGCTGCTGCATTGAGAAATGGTAAAAGAAACGATATCAAGATGAAGCAACTGTGTATGGGAATGCAAATGTTTAGTAATTTTCAGCAAAAGCTTCCATTTTCCAAGCTGGAATAAGAAACCATTGCATCAGTGAGACAGTGTGTTCAGATTCATGTAGACTTAGTAAACAAAGACAGAGAATTAGTGGAAGGAAACAGCACTTCTTTCCATAACTCTCTAAAAGAGATCCAGTTTTGCAATCCATAATAAGGGCACAGATTCCTTCCTCAAGGGACCCAGGTCTGAAGGAAAAAAATAGTCTTATGGTTTAATGCATGAGAAATCTAAGTTCTATTGTCAGATTTGCACCGAATTCATATGACATTAAGCAAAACACTTAACCTTTCATTGACTGTTTCCCCATCTGTTAAATGACAATGGTACTAATTCTGCAGTTTGCTGTGGAGTTAAGGTCATTGTTGTTTATTAAATTATCAGATAATTTATTCCTGAGTGCCATAAGGAAAGCCTATAGAAATAGATGTGTAGCATTGATCAAAGTCCCTTTGCATTGTTTAGCATTTGGGTGCTTGTTTTAGTTCAGGATTGGCCTGTGTTCTTTTATGATGTGAGAACTGTTTTTAATTTTTAGGACAGGACAGACTGTAATTGTCCCTGCATGGGTGCCTGTGGAGAGAAAGCACTAAACATTCTTGTGAGAGAAACAGCCACATTTGCAGTTTCTGGTGGGATGAGGGTGGAGCCATGACCCATCCATTCCTCTGCTCCAGGCAGTGAAGTTCAGCCAGCTCCATACCCTTTAAAAAGGCGGTGGAGCTATTAATTTGGAATGTTTGTTTCCTGTCCAATAAGACAGGAAAATCTATCACAGCATATGGGGCTACCCAGTGAGATGCAGTCTGACTGCAATCATCTGAAGGTGGCTAGTCTAATTTAAGTGTGTTTGTATTCCATATTCATCTAGCAATCCTGGCAACAGCAACTATATCAGGTAAATTGCTGAGAACCAGGCTCATAGCTAAGAAACGAGCAACCATTTTTAAAGAACCATATTGAAAGATCTACAAATGCTTTTAGAAAGCTATGCGAAGCTATGTCCAAAGCTATTTTGTTAACTCCAAAACCATTCAAAGCAGTTAGAGTTGAACTTATAGGATATACATTGTTTTCTTCCATTGACTATAGAGGGAAGCATGCTGCCCACCAAGAGCAGAACTGTTTTTGGGCCTCGCTGTGTTCAGAGTTGATGGTGGAGTTACTGTACAACCGTGGCATTGCTGAAGGGTGCTTGGGAAAGTTGCATCAGTCAATGCCTTGCAATTGTTGATTGCCCTTCCAATTCCACAGTTTTCCCCAGAGTAAGCAGAGCTGCCCCTTCTCCCTCCCTTTCTTTCTTGAGCTGGCCACCTATATTAAGTCTTTGCCACCTGCCTGGTCCAAATCAAGAGAACCACAGTCATCTTTTCACTTAGCTCAACGGAAACACTCTATTATAGAGTCCTTCCACCATGGCCCGTGTCCTTTTAGTTAAATCTACGGACTTGCACCCATTTAGGCTAGGGCTGAATTTGATCCATACATAGCACAGCTAACTTTTACTAGTGTCAGGGGATTAAATTTTTCAAGGATGAAATTGACCAGGTTTGGAACAATGATGTCCCTTATGGAGAATTGCCACTTTTAAAGGAACACGGGCATTGTTTACTTCAGAAATAACCTTGAAAAGAGGATAACAAAATCAAATTGCCAGACTGACAATACAGAGCCTTTGGTATAGAAATAATAATTGCATTTGACTATGCAATACACAGTAAAAAGGCCCTTGAATACCATAATAATAGATACCATATAATGCAAACTCATGTATCTTCCTCACTGATCTCTTTAACAACTACAGCATATCCAATAAGGCAGATTAAATGAAGGGCTCCCAGACTTTCTCCATCTGGGACCTCCATGCCAGTCACAGTTTCTTATTACCGCAAACGCACAATAAATTGTGTTCATATCCCACAGTCATTTCGGGCCATGACAAGAAAGTGTGGCTGGTTTGGGGTCGGATGCTACAACATATTGGTAGAGTTAGTGAAAGTACTGGATGGGGATGAATGTTGGGGCATGCAACAGGGAGGTTGCTGTTGAATAGGGCTATTTCCTTCACATATCCCACTGCTCATTTACAGTGCTCAACTTTCGGGGGAAGAACTGCTTAAATCTGGTGAGGAGCTGGTAGAGAGATGAGCGCATGAAAACTATGAAATTAAGGCATCTTGTGTCTCACCAGTTCTAAGACATTCTCTGCATAGTCTTTGAGGAAAGACTAAGAAGATGCAAGATGAGTGGGATCACAGAGTAACAGAAGTGAGAGGCAAACTTCTCCTCTTGCTGTGCAGGGGGCCTGGCAATTGCTGCTATTGCAGGATAAAAAATGGTAAGGAATTTTTACAAAAAGTTTGCAAAGAAAAAAAAAAACATTTTTTTCCCCAAAATGTTCCTGGAAATCTCCATTTTTTAAAAAACAAAAACTGAAATGGGTTTTGGATTTTCATCAAAAACTGTAAGGTTTCAAACAAGCCATATGTCTGAGTTCTTTTTTGGAAAAGAGGGTCATTTTTTCAGAAAAAAAAAATTGGATGGTAAGTTTCAACCAGCTCTAGTTGTGACAATTTTGCCAGGAACTCATGGATTAGCCTAATGCCTGCTTCATGACAGATGATAAAAAAGCATGTCCTTAACTTGCATTAGCTAACTCATGGTAAATAACACAAGGTAAAATCATAATGAAGACAAAGCAGTTGGTAGTTTTAAATAAGTTGGCTGATCAAGGTAAACAATAGTCTCACCTGCAACTGCCAACTTCAATCTGCCTTGTCTTCACTAGAATTTTACCTCCTGTTAGTTACAGTGAGTTAGCTAATGCAAATTAAGAATGAAGGTGTACCTGGTGGAATTGCAGACTCTGGAGGCTTAAACCTGATCTTTAAAGACTCTGGAGGCTTTAGTCAGTGTTTTAAGAAAAAAAAAAATGTGTGCGTCAAATAGCCAGTTTGGACAGTATCCAGGAAGAGGTTTTTGATGAGGAGGGAAGCATGGTGGAACAAATATTTGAACTAAAACTACTGGAGGCAGAGCTATATTTTCATGATTATAATTTTTTTGGTTTTTTTCATCAGTTCAAATCTATGTTTATTTGTTTGGAAAATCAAAGCAAAATCCTTTGGATATTCTGACATGTTGGAGATCAGTAAAGCTGCCTTGTGTTGTAGTATGACAAACTTATCATGAGTCAATAGATGAACTAAATATTCTCTTACTTTGTTCTTCAATATAGCCTTTCATCCTTGTACATTATAAACCTTAATTATTGTAATTAAGCTTTGCAACACCTAGGCAAGGGAACTAATTATTTTATCCAGTGGAGAAACAGACATCAAGCACCAAATTAATCCATTTAACTGAGTGGCATTACACCATGGAGTTACACCAGTTTAGCTCCGAGTCACAATTTGCTCATAGGAAGAGTCGAAAATAGACTCTAGGATGCTGACTGCCTACCTTGTGCTCTAACTACTAGCTCACACTCTGAAACAAGGACTGGCTAATATTCTTTTTAAAAAGCAACTTTCCAGAGCCTTGTAGGAACAGCTACCGAAGGCTTAGAACTGGATGTTTAGATGTTAATTACTAGATGTAAGTACTTGTAACATTATGTGTTACAATAATTCAGAGCTATTAGTATGACAATATGATATGGCAAGAAAGGGAGTTGGTGAGCATTCCATGTTTAGAGACACCAAATTGCAAATGACACCACTTGTAATAATAGCCTTCCTGGCTATGAAGTTTTTGTAAAGTATTTTAAACCCGGACATAAGTACACTAAAGTAGTTTGGATAAAATTCCCCACCGTAAACTTATTCTAAAGCTTGAAATAAACCCAAAGCTTTGAGGTTCAAAAGTTTAACCGAAGACTTTAGTTTTATCCACTTTTTCACTTATTCATTTTGTCAAAAAACAAAAAGCAGAACCAAAGTTTTTTTTTTTTTTTTTTAAAGTGCTTCTCTGTAGTGCAAGCACAGCAGAAAGCATGAAGCACCAGAAATCTTAAATCTCATGAGATCAGATTTCTAGCCCACAGAGGTCTGGATAAGCAGTAGCATCCATTATCAGTACTCACTATTTTCTCCCTATGACAACAGTGGATTATGATAAACCTGAGCCAATACTGAGTCTGTAAAATTACTCACAGGAAAAAGGAACAATGTCTACAGACACAATGATTTGTGTTAGACAAAACCTATTCAATTAACTGTCACTTGCAGGAGCAGGAAGCTGTTCATTTTTGTTCTGGCAAATACTAAAAAGTTCTGGATTATAATGTTACAGTATTTATTGTTTCTTGGATGTATATAACTCCCTGTGTAATTCTGAGAGGCTCTCTTTCTCTCACTTGAATTGGACACAGAGATATGATCAGGTTATTGTATGATCAGCCCAGGCCTAGAGCTATTTGTATAGTATTGCTGCTACATTTCTTTTTAAACGTTACATTTGATGTAGTGTTTGAAAATGGAACAACTAGCGTTATATGCATGATACTCTACAGATATTAAAGGCATGGTCCCTATCCTGATCAGTTTAGTTATTGATATGGTTATATATAAAATATAATCTCTGCTGAAATGGACTTTAGTTTCTTCTGCCATCCATGCAGCATTTTGGACCACTCTAGTGACAAAGTGACAGGTAAACAACAAAATGCAGTGAATTGCAGATGATTGCTGTATGAGATAATTAAGGGCCGACAAGAGCTGGAGGGAAAGGGAATGAACAGTACTGGGGATTGGCTCAGGGCCCCCAAAATCATCAGTGTAAATAAAATTATATGGAAGGGGATTCCTTACACTGTTTGCCTCACCTTGCACACCCACGCCCAGCCATAATTTGACTTCTGGGAATATATAACAAGCATGTTTATATGTTAGCATCATGACTGTGTTTGCAACATGCACTGAATCCCATTAGCCACTCCACAGCAAATAGACTGCACACACAGAGAATGTGATGTCATTGTGATTGAGCTACTTTGTCACTTTCAGGTGATTAGGGATTACTTTCAAAGGAACTAATTAAAAAGGTTGAGTTTTCAATCCTCTGCCTGGGGACACATGGTCATCCCACAGCTTTTTCTAATGACTCTAATGAATTTTGTCTTTAAGTTGTTCATTAGCTAATACTAGCGTGCTTCATTTTTTTTCCCCCCAAAAGGAGAAAATTACCTCCCATAGCTGCCCCTACTTGTGTCTCAATGGTGGGGGAAGGGAGGGTCATTGGTGTTTCACCAACAATAGAGACATGGATGTTAATTCAGTCCTTTCTGAAAAAAGAAAAAAGTCCAAGAGTCTGTTCAAAATAGAAAACTAGTGAATTTAATGCTGCTACTCAAAGGAACTAATGCTTTGATTGTGTTTGATAATATAAGCTGACAGGATTTTTAGCTGTATTTTATCATTCTACATGTCAAAATGCTTTCGGTGCAGACTTGGTGCCAGATGTCTCTTAAAAGACTTCATATGTCATGGCAAAAAATTTGTTTCAGGGTCACTTCTTTGTTTTGTTTTCACTAAGATCTATTGATTCCTCCTCCCCACCCTTGGAGAAGGGTTTTATTGAGCTCTCTGAAAAGGGAACACTGCTTCTCCTGTTCAGAATAGACATCTGAAGCTTTAAATCCCTGAAAGGCAAGCGACCAGCTCAGCTAAAGCAGACATGCCACAGGCAGCAGTGGAAAAATAGTATTCTAATCCAATTTAACTTTCTTTGAGTTGGATTGTGTCAATGAAATTCAGTAGAGACCAAAGAGCATGATACTAATTTATATTGAAGGCCTTTGACCCTGCAGGAGTAGTGTACAGGGTCCTTGTCTACACCCACAAGCTTTACTGGGTTAACTAAATGTCTTTGGCTGGCAGCATCCTTCTCCATTTGTATATCCATTAGTTTTGCACATATAGGACACATTGCCTGGAGATAGCCTAATTTACTAGCCATTGGAGTAATTTTATGCCAACACTTCAGTACCTAGAAATTGTCTAGAGCAGTGAGATTTAAAAATAACCATGCCGGGGAATTTGCAGGGTAACAAGACTCTAAGCCTTCCATGCTGAATTTAAAAAAAAAATCAATTATGTGTATACTATAGCATGTTTGATATTGCCCAAAACCAGAGGGGGAGTCTGTGTGTCAAAGTCAGAATTAGAACTCATACTCCCTAAATCCCAGTTCTGTGGGTTGACCACACCTGCCTTTCAGTGGCATTTTCTATATACAAGATATTCTGTTCTACATAGCTTTTTGTCATTGTCTTCATTGTATTTTGGAGCACATTCCAGTACCGTATTTCCCCCACGATAGGCCGCGGCTTATACATCAGTTTTACAAACCTGCGTATTGGGTGCGGCTTGCTTAAATGGGGCGGCCTATCTAAAAACATGCAAAGGCCTCCAGGGGCGTGCCAAATTAGATGCTTTTACTTCAGATTGGTAAATTCAGTAACGCCGCGGCTAATAACATGGGGCGGCTTATCTTAGAGTTTTAAAACATAAATGAGCATGTTCTGCGGCTTATAGAATGGGGCGGCCTATAATGCGGGGCAGCTTATCGTTGGGGAAATACGGTAGTACGTTAAGCAACACAACTACCGTAGCATCTGTAATATGAGATTTGGGCTGTTTCATTCTTTTCCTGGGGAGAGATTTGCAGGGAGGGAGGGGAAAAACATGCCTAGGCTTTTGTTTTTGTTTAGTTTTTTTTTTAAATGAACCTGCTGCCTTAGAGAAGGCAGGTTAAAGAAGCACCTTTGGCACTGAGAACAGAAAGGAGTAATGTTTGTGATGATTCTTAGCTGTTGTCCACAACTTAGTTGGGTGGGAGTTTATACAACAATCTAGGACTGGCCTCAAGAAAATTCTGTCTCCTGCACAGGTGTCTTTTACCTTGGTGGTAGAAAGTTTCATTGTGTTAGAGAAGAGTAGTTGTTAACCACAGTCTTCATCCTGTTATGTTAAGCAGTCTTCTAGATAGCTTGGGTCCAAGGCCACTAAATGCCCTTTGAAAATGAGGCCTGATACTTGGATTTGACTTGATAGTCTATATGAGAAGCTTATGCAGACAATAGAGGATAGCTTTGTAGTGTTCACAGTACCCTGGATTGCTGAAAAAATAGTGCAGCTGTATTCTGGACTTCTTTAACTAAATTGATTTTTAAATTGATCAGTGTTTACAGTTGTCAGTGAATTTGCATTAGGGTTTTGCCTGCTTTGAGTAGATCAATTGGAATTTGTGTGTTAAAACAGATGTAATTACAATGAATTTGTAGGGTCACAGCTTCAAAGAGAAACTGCAGAACTTGAATTTATATGCAAATTTGACTCAGTTGTCTTGGGGTTTAACAGGGACTATGGATTTTTTTCTCATTACAACAAGTGATTTGACCTCACCCTCCTCTATGTGCTGTTCCCCAGTGTTTGAATCCTAACACCTATTTTGATTTGCTGTTACAGCCTGACCTGATCCTATGTCATACACTTCCCTGCATTTAATTTCCTCCCATTCTGTAACTTTCCCATCTTCAAAGCGTCTGATGAAGTGGGATTTTCTCCCACGAAAGCTCATGCGATAAATAAATCTGTTAGTCTTTAAAAGTGCCACAGGACTCTGTCGTCTTTCTACAATAGACTAACACGGCTACCCCTTTGGAAAATGAATTTGTAGATTTTTCATTAGGCTTATCATCAGCAGAATTCAATCAACACCATGTTTCTGATGACTGTGTAGACGGTACTGGATGCCTCTATGTCTCCCACCATTAACATTAGTAGAGCTGAACTGTTTTCAGTGATAATAACCAGCTCCTTGCAGTGAAGTCATTTCTCCCGCACCCAGAGAGACTTAGCTGTAACCAGAACTGCAGTTGGCAGAGGGGAAGTCTCAGCTTGTTTAATTCTCCTTCATATAAAAATGGCAATTCACGTTAAGCAGGTTCCACTATGCATAGGAAGATTTATTTGTGCATTAGTTGCACAATTTATTTTTCATGCAATCTAATGCCTACTCTCAAGCCAGTAAACTGCTGTGAAAGCAATTAGCAATAATGCAGACAGTACTATAAATTCGTAAGGCTGGATTGCAAAGCAAAAATCCGCAGGGAAAATAGCCTTTGAGAATACAGGTACTATAATAAATTTCAACTCTTTGGTACTAAGGGCTATGGGTGTATGTGAGGAAGTTGCAGTAGAAATGAAGTACTTTTTGTTTTATTTCTTTAATTAAAACTGTTTCTTAGCCATAGGAGTGCAAACAGCATCCATAATCTTCATATTTCTGGTTTTTTCCTCCTGCAGCTTCCTTGCTGAACCACTTTCTCTTCCATGGTTTGTGATCAATTGTGGGATCCCAACTCACTCACTATATATTTGAAATTCTATATATAGATAGGAACATGTGTTCCAATTCCACGACAACTCTTGAAAAGGATGCTGCCTGGATTAGAACCAAATGGAACATGACATGCTTGAGGTGGGGTGTTTGAAATTAGTTAGGAACCATTTTCTTTTCATTTTTCATAGCTAGTTCCAGAAATACTGCTGGTACATAGTTTGAGTACTTCAGTTCCAGATCATTTTAAATTAAAGTATGGAGTGTGAAACCTGAAATAAAGAGACAGCCCAGAGATTACATTTTAACAGTTTCATTTTGTTAGTATTCAGGCACCTCTGCATCAAATGCCAAATTCTCCAGAGTGCATATGAGTCAAGCATCTGAAATTAGATTTAAACAGTAATGATGCTTACATAATTCACTGTGCAAAGTACAAAGCAGGACATGCTGAGAGAAACTGTGGCTTGATAATAAGAAGGATACAGATACACATGCCACTAAGAACTGCTTTTAGTTCTTAACTCGTTTTCTCCCCAGTAGCTCCTATAGAATACTTAGCCACTTCTATGTCTTGCTGGCAGTGGCTGCTTCTGCAGGGTACCTCCCATACACTGCTCTTCTCTGCAGGCCCACAGAGTAGATTGGGGTGGGGTAAAGAGCTTGCTGGAAAGCAGAAGGAGCTGGTAGGTAAAGCTGAGTACATTTTCAATAAATTATTTTTTCATTGAAAAAAATGCATTTGGGTGGGCCTGGAATGATTTGTTAAATCTGATAGATTGTTTTGGTTGAAAAAAAGTCTTCTGAAACAGTTGAAACATTTGATTCCAAAACATTTTGGTTGGGAAAAAAATCAAGAATTAAAATGGCACTTTGATCTCACAGTGGGCCAATTAAAAAAAAAAAGGACACAGAAAAGGGTGAAAACCACCCAAATCAAAAAGGAAAACACAAAAAAGGTTTTGTTCTAAGGGCACTAAAAATGTTCCAGTCAATTCAAAATTAAGGTTTTTCAATTTCACAAAAAAAAAATTAAAAATTTTTATTTGATCAAACTAGAATTTTTTTCAGTTTGGTCCCTGAACTGAAAAACTCCATTATTCACTCAGTTCTATCGGCAAGTGTTCTGCAGCTGCCACTGGGGGAGAAGGAGGAGAGAAGAGACGCTGTGGGAGATGAGGACAATGACTTGCTTTGCTCCCTCTGTTTCTAGGGGCAGTGGGAGCTGGTTATCTGCAATTCCTCCTGCTCTTCCTGTTGGTAAAGGATCTCCATTAATTAGAAATTATTGTTCTGCTTTCCAGATCCTCTAGATCTGCATTTCTCCCTTTGCCTCCCTCTGCTGCTTTTGGGGATAGGACTGAGGTTTATCCCTTCCTCCTATTCAAAGCTTTGTAAATTAACTTAGAGGAACCTCTAGTGGTCCTGGCTCAAATGCTGATAATGTTCCCTAGCTGTCTGCTGCCTTCTTACCAGGGACATACAATGCCAGTGCTTGAATTATGGGGGAAAATGTAGGGGTGGGGCTTAATGAAAGCAAATGGTCCTCGACATAGTGAGTTGCTTAATATTTCTTGGTTAGTTCCTAATACCCTTTGCACTGCTGTGCTGAGCTGAGCCCAGCTGCAAGACCATCTCCTCCCCTTCTCTAGTGAAATTCCTGATGATAAAATTGGAGGCATCAATGATACAGAGGAGGATCACAGTATTAGACAAAAAGATCTGAGTGACCTGGATGACTGGAGTGACAGAAACAGGATAAAATTCAATAGTACAAAGTGCAAGGTCATGCACTAGGATCTAATCGTAAGAATTTCTCTCACAAGCTGGGGGCTCTTCAGTTGGAAGCAACAGAGGAGGAGAGGGACCTGGGTGTGTGGTTTGATCACAGGTTGGCTATGAATGTGATGCACCTGTGCAGAAAGCAAATACACTCTTAGGATGTACTGGGGAGACATTTCCAGTACACACACACACACACACAAATATGGATGCCATTGCACAAGAACTGGTAAAACCTGTGATGCTTCCTAGGAGTATCCAGAGTGGTGAGACACTTTGCTACCACTTGCCTTTAGCATGAGGAGGCCTTGCTTGTGCCTGCCGGAGGTGAGCTCCCCAACTCCACTGGCCACAGGCAACACAAATCTCCCTTCTAGGCCTATGCTGGCCCTGCTGTCTGTCTACAGTTTAGCAACAGGCACAGTCAAGCGCTAGAGTCCACCCGGCATGATCAGCCCCTGCTGTACTGGGCATACACAGTAAATGTCTCAAAGGAACAGTACACCCCAGCTTACTTAGTACCCCTCAGGTCAACACACCATTTATAGGGAAGAGAAATAAAAGCTGATTTAACAAGGAGTAGAGAACTAAATGATTGCAAATAAAGATACCAGAAATAAATTGTTAAATGTAAAATAAAACCAAAAGTGCAGGTATAGAATGCATGCCATCCCTTACAATATGGCTCCCCAATGTTTTTCAGCCAGGTAGGCTGTGATCTCTCTGTCATGAAATAAGCCATGATCTTAGCTTGTCTCCTCAGTGAAGTATACTATCTCTCTCCTTGCAACCTCAGATATATCGAAACAGTCTTTTCCTCTTTATTCATAAACTGGACCGCTTCCTGCTGTGTCTTCCTTTCTGTAGGTTTTGCAATCTTTTGTCAATTTTGCAGCCTTCCTTAGCTGGTAACTCTGTATGAAAACAGACACCCACTGAAAGACACACAAAACATACTGGACCAGACAGAGATGGATATGTATTGCCTACTCCTTGACTGAATTAAATCTATCCAAGGGCTCTTACCTCCTGATGATATGCTTTTCACTTCAAGTGTTTAAGAATATACTTTTCAGTATAGATGCATAATTTCTTAAGTATTATCCATAGATACTTTTCACAATGACTGTCATGACCAGTGAGCTACTGGCTCTTGGTAGAGACCTTATATGCCACCCTTTGGTAAAATATTATGCATATACAATCCCTGGTAAACCCCTATGCAAACTTTATGCCATCTGCCATTTGGCACCTTAGGTCACAACCTCATTTGGAGTACTGTGTATATTCTGGTCACACATGTTCAAGAAAGATGCATTCAAATTGGCACCTGTTCATCATCTAGGATGATCAGGGGAATAGATAGTCTATCTTGTGAGAGGAGACTGGAAGAGCTAGACTTGTTTAGTGCAGCAAAAGAGAAAGGTGATAGATGATTGCTTTCTATAAATAGGTTAGGAGCTAAATACCAGGGAGGGTGAAGAGCTATTTAAGCTAAAGGGCATTGTTGGCACAAGAATGAATGGGCATAAACTGGCCATGAACAAGTTCAGGCTGGAATTTGGAAGGTTTCTGGCTAGCAGAGCAATGAGGGTCTGGAAATCTCCCTACAGATGTGGGGGCCCAATTTAATTAGTTTTAAATGAAAGCTGGACAAATTTATGAATGCAGTTGTATGACAGGGTTACTTGTGATGGTGATGGGAACAGGGTGGAGAGGATAGGTCTTTGTAGTTCTGGAGGTCAGTTCCAGTTTATGTACTATGTTCCTAAAGTTCATATTTTTAGCCAGTCACCTGCAGGGTCAAAAAGGGAATTCTCTCTACATCCCATGGTTTTTTGTTTTTTTTTTTAAAGCTCCTGAAGCATGGCTTGGAGATGGGACCCTCGATAGAGGATCGGGGCATTGTAATGGTGCTGAGCATCTCATGTTTTTGGCTGGCTGGCTCTTGCTCATATGCCAGGATCTAATTGATCATCGTATGCGGGGTCAGGAGGGAATTTTCCCTCAGGTCAGATTGGTGGCAACCTTGCAGATTTTCACCTTCCTCTTCAGCATCTGGGTGTGTGTCACTTGACAGGATTTTCTCCATATCTCTCATTTAATCATATTCCTGCCATTGCAGAGGCCTTGGGCAATGGTGCACGTCGGTCACTTCTGTGCTCTGCCCACAGGTGGTCAGACAAGGTGATCTGGTCTGACCCGCCTCCCTGCTCCTCCCCACCCCAGCTTCTTGCTCCCACCTCCTGCCTCCTTTTGGATCCAACACCCCCTCTGCCTTCCCTCACTCTGAACTCCAAGATCTATCCCCACTTCCACTCTGATCCCCTCCAAATACTCCTCTCCCTAATACAGAATTCCTTGAAGGGGCAAATCTGGGTATTTTCCTCCCACTCCATATGTTGGGGCTCCTGTCACAGTATCTCCCACTCTCTGTCCTCCCCCCTCATTGTAGGCCCTTGACCCTCCACCCCCTCTCCTCCCAGCTCCCTTGGTCCCTGACCTCCTTTCCTGTCTCTATCCAGTCCATTGCCAGCTGAGACATGGTCAGGCAAGATGTCGCAAGCTTACTCTGATCTCCACTGAGCAGCTGGCCAGGTAGCACCTCACATTTGCTGCTGGGGTGGAGCAGTGGAGCCTGGGTTCTTCTGGTGAAGCACTGAGCCTGGGCAATGGGACCCCATCCCACCCATGAAGTGACAGCACCAGGGCCCTCATTCCGCTGAGCGGGCTCCTTCTCTGTGCACAATCTGTCCTCGTGCTAAGTCTTGTGGCACTTTTAAAGACTAACAGATTTATTTATCGCATGAGCTTTCATGGGAGAAAATCCCACTTCGTCGGATGTTTTGAAGATGGGAAACTTACAGAATGGGAGGAAATTAAAGCAGGGAAGTGGATGACATAGGATCTGGTCAGGCTGTAACAGCATCAAAATAGACGTTAGGATTCAAACACTGGGGAACAGCACATAGAGGAAGGTGAGGTCAAATCATCTGTTGTAATGAGAAAAAAATCCATAGTCCTTGTTTAACCCCAAGGCAACTGAGTTGAATTTGCATATAAATTTGAGTTCTGCAGTTTATCTTTGAAGCTGTGATTTGTTATTCATCTGTTTCAGCACAGCTCCCACAAAAGCTCATGCAATAAATAAATCTGTTAGTTTTTAAAAGTGCCACAGGACTCTGTTTGTTTCTCTGCAATTGACTAACATGGCTACCCCTCTTGCTGTATCCCAGCTCCCTCCACCACAAGTAGTAAGGGGGTCAAAACATGCCTCTCTCCCCCAGCATCTTTGAATAGGTCAGAAATAGGGCAGCCCCTAAAAGTAGTAAGAGGCCCAGCCCCCTTCCCAACCTTCCTGTACATAAGAACGGCCATACTGAATTAGACCAATGGTCCATCTAGCCCAAAATCTTGTCTTCCGACAATAGCCAGTGCCAGATGTTTTGGAGGGTATAAACAGAACAGGGCAATTTTGAATGATCCTCCCCCTGTTATCCAGTTCAAGCTTCTGGAAATCAGAGGTGTTGGCATCCCTGACCATCTTAGCGGATAGCCATTGATGGACCTATCCTCCATGAACTTATCTAATTCCTTTTTGAACCTAGTATACTTTTGGCCTTCACAACATCCCATGGTAGTAGGGTGGCCAGATATCCCAATTTATAGGGACAGCCCCGATATTTGGGACTTTGTCTTATACAGGTACCTATTACCCCTTCTCTCCATCCCAATTTCTCTCACTTGCTGTCTGGTCATCCTACCTGGGAGTGAGTTCCACAGGATGACTGTGTGTTGTGTGATGAGGTATTTCCTTAATGTTTGTTTTAAAGCCTGCTGCCTATTTTTCCATCATGTGATCCCTTGTTCTTGTATTATGTGAAGGAGTAAATAAAACGTCTCTATTTACTTTCTTTACACCATTCATGATTTTGTAGACCTCTGTTATACCTTTCCCTCTACTCCTTGTCTCCCAGTTGTCTCTTTTCTAAGATCAACAGTTTTAGTCTTTTAATTCTTCCTCTTATGAAAGCTGTTCCATACCCCTAATGGTGTTTGTTTTGTTTTTTGTGTGTCCTTTGTAACCTCTTGGCTGTCTACACTTAAAAAGTTAAGTCGACTCTCTTAAGTCAACTTAACTTTTCAAATGTAGACAGGGCCTTGGCTCCCCATTGAGAAGGGAGCCATGGTCCCTGCTGAGAAGGGACCCGTGGCTCCTTTCTTGCCAGGACTCACGGCTCCTGGCAAGAAGGGAGCCACACTCCCTTCTTGCCGGGACCCGTGTGGGTCCTGGGGTGAAGAGAGTGGGGCTCCCTTCTTGCTGTGACCGGGAGAAAGGCTCCCTTCTTGCCAGGACCCGCGTGGATCCCGGCGAAGACAGCCGCTGGCACTCAGCGAACAGGGGAACCTCTGGGGATCCCCTGTCCGCAGAGTGCCAGCAGCTGTCTTCACCAGTGCTCCACGGACAGGGGATCCCCAGAGGTTCCCCTGTCCTCAGAATGCCGGGAAAGGCAGTCGCCGGCACTCCATGGACAGGGGATCCCCAGAGGTTCCCCTGTCCACGTCGTGCTGGGGAAGACAGTTGCCCACACTCCATGGACAGGGGATCCCCAGAGGTTCCCCTGTCCGCGGCGTGCCGGGGAAGACAGTCGCGGTTGGCTCCCTTGTCCCATGGGGCTCCCTTGTCCCCAAGCCGTGGCTCCGTTCCCCCAGCCCTAGGCTGAGTTAAGTAATTAAGTCAACTAGGGCATCCACACTGGTATTAGGTTGACTTAATAAGGTCGACTTAGACCTTAAGTCGTCCTAACAGGCGGTAGTTATTAAGTCAACGTAAGCATTCTTAAGTCGATCTAAATTGCTAGTGCAGACATAACCTTTGAGATGAGGCAACCAGAACTGTAATAGTAATATGAGCACAGGACAGTGCTGTCACTCAGCTACCCCAGGATTGTAAAAACACAGAAGTATTTGGATGAAAGGCCTCTAGCACCATTTAATTCAATCTAAGCATGAGACACAATTAATGCTGATTGAAAGAATAGTCAGGAACGACAACTGCACTCTCTATCTGCCCCACTCCCCCCGCACTAAGGAAGTTCCTCTTTGACACATCACTATGAGCAGATAAAAATGGGGCCCAGAAATTGATAATTCACAGAGAAGCTACACACTCTTCTATTCACCCATGATAATCCATTTTTTCCCCTCTTTGAAGCACACTTAATTTGGAGTAAACATGCCTACAGCTCATCTCCTTATAGGAAAAGCCAAAGAGAAGCTCACCATCCTATTCTAGATCTGCTTTATGTGCCCAGTTTTCTTTAGTACTCTCAGTGAGCTACAATTGGGTGACTTCAAGGACAAAACAAATCACACTACTACAATCTACAAGGACCTTAGCGCGAATGTTGGGTAGAAGGCCCTACCTGAAAAACAAGGTGACCACCTGTTTTTAAGTCACTTTTGAAAATGGGACTTAGGTTCTCTTTAAAATTTTACCCTGATCCACTCAAAGAATCTGTTGCTTACAGCATCATCAGAACATCACCCCCACAGTTACTTTAGACATAGATCAGTCCTGTTGGGCCAGATCTCAAGCTAATGTAACTTGGTAGTAATTCCACTGAGATCAATGGAGCTCTGGCTATCTACAGCAGATCAGACCCATATAATTTCAATGAAATGATCTGTGCTTAGAGTTGGCCATGTGCTTCCAGTGCTTACTGAACTGAGGCCTTAATTAATGTTGATTTTAAAATATTTTTAAAAACAGGAAGCAATGCTAAGCTTGTTTTTTTCTTTTTTTAATAGATATGAATAGCACGTTCCATTTTTTGCAGCAGGGTATGAGACAATTGCATCTGTGGGAATATTCCCCAGACTCAGCTCTACCCATTTTATAACCATAATTAGAAACCAAATGGAAAGTCCTGGGTTTTTTTTTGTTTGTTTGTTTGTTTGTTTTTTATTGTCTGCAGGTTTTGGTCTCTAATGGCTAGATGCACAAATTGGACTAACCTGCTGCAACACCTAAATCCTATCCTGCCACCCCATGGAATTCACATCCCCCAGTGTGGTGCCCGGGCTTCCTATACAATACATGGGAGAGCTAGGTGCCTAAGAAAGGGATTCACAGAAGCCAGCAAGCTGAGCAGGGAGCTATCTAAGCTAGCCAGTGGGAAATGACAAGGAGAAGCTAGGTTTTAGGCCCCACTCCTCAAAAGGAAGGTGGACGCCTAACTCCAGGCCAGAAGGAGACACCTCCCTCTGCTTGGAATTCATAGCTGTGAACTCTCTCTTGGAGCTAGGCTCTAAAACCAGGTCACTTCCTTCCCATGAAAAAGAGAGATCCATCCCAATAGCCCAGTGGTGAGACCACTGATCTACAGTGTGAGAGAGTATTCCTCCCTCTCTCACATCCCAGATGAGTGCTCTAACCACTGGGTTGTGAGGTATTCTGGAGCACAGCAAGCCAGCTGGCTCACCCTAAACTTTCCAACCTGCTCACCTTTTATGCAAGGCCCAGTGCCATAGGCTTGCTGAGAGCACATTTACCAGATCTGGCTTTGCTGGCAAGGTACGTGGGGGAATGGCTAGTTTGAGACTCTCACGGAGTGTTGGGTTTGAGCTGGGATCCAAATACATTGATCAAGGCAGGACGTTGGCAGTTTTGCATATGTCCACTGATGGAAACTTGGATGCCTAGGGAATGTAGGTGACAGTAGCATTAGGTGGCAGCTGAGCTGGGGTTTTGAGTTCCTTTGTGGATCTAGCTCTAATTGTTCAGCACTATACAACTGCATAGTCAACGGGAATACTTTGTTCAATTTAAAGGAAGAATGTATTTATTTGAGTTACAACATGGATATGAACAGCACAGTTTAGCTGCTGTAACATTCTCATGGTAATGTTTTCTCTTTTTCTGTGACATACATCCATGCCACCCAGTATATAGCATCAAAGAGGATTTTTGTATCATTACAAATTAGCTAGTGTACAAAGAGATTTTCCTGTTTAACAGGTTTTAGTACTTTGGAGTCTTGTTTGTCAGAACTGTATGAATTGACACTAAACTTCAAGGTAGCTTCTCGCTCTCTGCCTTCCTGCCTGGGTTAAGTTTTCCATTCCCAGTGTTCCTGGATTTTCTTGTACTGATATTGCATTCATAGACTTTAAGCCCAGAAGACACTACTAGATCATCTAGCCTGTCTTCCAGTATTTAACAGGCCACTAAATTTCACTCAGTTACCACTGTGATGAACCCCAGTAACGTATGCTTCCAATCTCAATTTGAAACTGGTAAGAGATGGAGGATCCCTAGCTTTCCTTTGTAGTTTACTCCAACGCTTAATCATTGGATTATTCACCCTTAAACCTTAGGACCTTATTTCTCATTTGAATCTGTTTGGCTTCAGCTTCTAGAACTTGCTATGCCTTTCTTTGCTAGATTAGCAGACACAGCTTTTGGGGTAGGCGAAGCAGGATCACGCCTAGGGCCCTGAGCTGTGAGGGGCCCCATCGCCTGCTTCGCCTACCCCAAAAGCCGCATTTGCCTGTCAGCAGCAGGAAGAAGAGCTGGCCTCCGGGGCAGGGGCCAGTGGAGGGGAGCTGGGGTTGGCAGTGGGGGACTGGGGCTGGCAGCAGGGAACCATGGTGGGGAGGGGAGGGGACAGGGGTAGCAGTGGGAAGCAGAGGCCAGAGAGGGGGCCTCCACAGGCCTATAGGGGACCCCAGAATGGGCCTTCGTCCAGGGCCCATAATAGCCAAAGATCGCCTCTGTAGATTAGAGAGGCTTTTACTACCTGCTACTTCAATTCCAGGAAGGTACTTAGGTACTGTACCCAAGTCACCCCTCAGTCTTCTTTTTTGATAAGCTAACCTGCACCTTTTCCATTTTTCCAGCATCCTTTTAAAAATGTTTATACCAGAACTGGGTACAGCATTGCAGTGTGCTCACCCCTGTCAAATAACTGCAGTAAAAGCCACCTTCTCACCTCCTACTCCCCCATTTATGTATCCATGGATCACTTTAGCTCTTCGTGCTACAGCACTGCATTGGGAAGTGGGAAGACATATTGAGTCGCCTATTCACTGTGACCTCTAAATCCATTCTGAAGTCATTGCTTGTACGCAGGGGTAAGCATTGCCTCCATTACCCACCGCGTAGCTGTAGGTAGCTATGTGGCTTTTTGCAGCTTTGGGTAGGGCTGATTCTATAGGCATTCAAGTAATATAGCGAGGGAGTCCCTAAGTATCAAGTAATTTCTTGCTTCTAGTTTGCCCCTACCCAGCCTCCCACAATTTTTTTTAAAGCTACCCATAAGTCTGCATCCTATCCAATCAATTAATAGATACATTTTGGCAAACTGGTTTCAGACACATTAGGGTTATAGACTACTGCTGCATTGTATTTATAGAGGCAGGTTAGCTTTTAACCAATAGGCTTTAGAATGAACCCCGTATCTGGTGGATAAATGTTCAAGTTTATATTTGAGTCACTTATCCATTTCACTGGCTTTACCTCTAAGCAATCATTTTCTAGCCTATCAGTAAATGTAAACAAATGTCCTCCCCATTGGTCATTTTTGCTTAATTACAAGTGATAAAACTTTGTGCCTGATAATACAAGGGCCAGATTCAATAATGAAACAAAATGTGCCTGACTACCTGCCATGAAACCCACTGATGGTCTCCCAGATTAGCCTTCTATATACTGCCACAGGACAGCAGCCAAACACAGCTGAACTGGACAACTAGTAAGCATTTTACAGAAAGGAAGCATGGGCTTGTGGTTAAGATATAGGACAGGAGAGAGGAGGCCTTGCTTCTCTTCTGAGCTCTGTGGCTCTTTACTTTGGGAAGTCATTTAATCACAGTGCCTTAGTTTCCCATTTGGAAAATGAGGATAATGCTGTTTCCTTGGAGTGCAGTAAGCCTTCATTTATTAACTTTAGTTACATCACTATATCCTGCTAAAAGTCATCAGAACACCAAAGTGCACCAGGATAATCCATTCATAATTCTGAATAAGGAATTATTTGTATGTTAAGTTTCCCCTTTTCAGGAAGAAGCTGCTACCAGTTCCCTATAACTTTTTCTACTCAATATCATAGTGATTGTAAGAATGACGAAGTGGGATTTTCCCCCACGAAAGCTCATGCGATAAATAAATCTGTTAGTCTTTAAAAGTGTCACAGGACTCTGTTGTCTTTCTACAATAGACTAACACGGCTACCCCTTTGGAATAGTGCCATCTAGTGGGAGATGTAGCATCTTTGTTTTAGCCACAAATTCATCCCATGTGTTCTGGAACCAGATTGTGTATACATATCAGGGACACTTTTGGCACTATATATTCACTACATGGCTGAACCAGAGTTGAGTGAATTTTAAAAATATTTTACAGTAATAGAAGCATATTCTCTTAACAGATATTTTTCTTATGTGGTACTTGTTTTACTGCCCGTTCTGCACTTTCTTTAAAAAAAAAAAAAGACCAAATCACAAAACCAATAAAATCACAATAGTCTTTGCTTTGCACATTTGGCATAACGAGATATCTCTACATTTACACATTAAAGCTACCCACCATCAGCCCTCCAGGAGTAACATAGATTAGTTCTTGATGTCCATTGGGGAACAATAGGACAGACAAAAGATTACTTTCAACTTGTACTTTTTGGCTACAAAATGAAAGATTTGCCTGCATTTTCCTATGACTCAAAATGTCTGCCTGCCACTATATTTCTCCTTTTATACCAAGCCAATCTTTTCTTAGTTTATCTGGGAAATCCATTGCCTAAAAGTCCCAAAAGAGTTTATTTGTTGTTTGTAATAGTTAGTCTGATAGTGAGTCTCCAAGTCAGGATATGCCTCCTACGAAGGCTGCTTAAACAAAAGCTAAACAGAAGAAGAGAAAGGCCTTTATAAAAAAGATTCAATGAAAGCAACTAAGAGGAAAACCTAAGGAAGTGGTGACCATCCTGACATGGTAAATTATACAGTTTCTAAACCAGCCAGAATTTTTTGCCATATCAAAGCATTGCCATCATTAAGAAAACATCATTCAGTTGTTACTAAAATTTGGCAAATTATGTTGAAAAAAAACCCTATATCTAATCTTTGGAAGATATTTTCCATATTTATTACTGTCCATATGATGTCTCCTCACTGAGTAATTCCCATCTCAGGCAAGCTTTAAATGCACCCAACTCACTTAAAACACTTGTCCAAATAGATTTGGTTGTAGCTGAAACCTGCCCCAGTGGCCAACAGGAATGGTTAGATTGCCTGCTTTTACAAAGAATTACATGCAATCCTCTTAGGACATTCTGGGTTGCAATCCGCCCCTGTGTGGGGTTGCATCACCCCTCCCCTGCAACTTAGGATGCCTCACTATGCTTTGCAACTGTAGCTCCCAACCTGGGCTGCTCACAAAGGCTGCATCTACACTGGTAAATTAAGTCGACTTAAGCTTGCTTAAGTCGACTTAATTTACCCTGTGTCTACACTACAATTTCCTCAAGTCGACTTAAGCAGCTTGCTTAAGTTGACTTAAGGAAAATAAAGTCGACTTAATGAAAATTAAGTCGACTTTATAAAACCTGCTTTCTAGTAGACCTAAGGCTTAAGTTGACTCCTTAGAGTCGACTTAAGCCAGTGTAGCTGTGGGGTAGCCCTAAGTCGACTTAGGCCTACCCCAGGGCTACACCAATGCCCTCCCTGCCGGGGGGTACAGGGGTAGCCTGGCATGCCCCCCCCACCTGGCAGGGCAGAGCCCTTCCCACCCTGCCCCTATGTCCTGCCAGGGTCCCTGACATCCAGGGGGATGCCCCCCTGCCCCCGTGGACCTGCCCTAGGTCCCCCTAGCCCCACAAAGTCGACCTAGAGCATCCAGTGTGGATGCTCTAGGTCAACTTTCTAAGTTCCCCTTTAAGTCGACTTTATTTTTAAGTGTGGACACACTAAGTCGACTTAGTTAAAGTCGACTTAAATTCACAAGTGTAGACATAGCCAAATAGCTGAGCAGCATGCAGGTTACACCCTGTATGTCTGTGTATAGATGCAGCCCTGGCCCAGCAGCTCTGAATCTAGCAGCCTGTCAGCAAACACCAGCCATACTCTGGCTTCCAGCAGCCTTGGGCTATGTCTACACTTGCACTTTTAAGTCGACTTTAACTAAGTCGACTTAGTGTGTCTACACTTAAAATTAAAGTCGATTTAAAGGGGAACTTAAAAAGTCGACCTAGAACGTCCACACTGGATGCTCTAGGTCGACTTCGTGGGGCTAAGGGGACTTTGGGCAGATCCATGGTGGCGGGGTGGGAGCACCCCCTGTGTACAATGGGGCAAAGGGGGACAGGGACCCTGGCAGGGCAGAGCCCTGTGTGTCACACTGTCTGGATTTAGGGAAACATTTATGATATTATTTTCTATGGCTATCTCATAAATGCTATAATCCATACGAACTATGTCATGTTTGGTATCAATAGAAAGATAGTAATTTGCTGGGAATGATTATATAGTTTATGTCTAGGAATTCTATTTTGATTAGAAGTTAAGAATTTGATATTATATCCATACTTTAACTTGTGTCATTCTGGAGAAATTAGATGGGAGGGTGTGAACAACCATTGTCTCCTTAATGTTTAGGAATTTTCCAGGTAGAATGGTCCCAGGGAGTATCCCTGATGAGCCATTGAGGACATAAAGAATACAACCATTGCATCCTTAATGGCTCATCAGGATACTCCCTGGGACCATTATCCCTGGAAAATTCCTAAACATTAAGGAGACAATGGTTGTTCACACCTTCCCATCCAGAATGTCACAAGTTAAAGTATGGATATAACATCAAATTCTTAACTTCTAATCAAAATAGCATTCCTAGACTTAAACTATATAATCATTCCCAGCAAATTACTACCTTTCTATTGATACCAAACATGACATAGTTCCTATGGATTATAGCATTTATGAGATATCCATAGAAAATAATATCATAAATGGTTCCCTAAATCCAGACAGTGTCACACTGTGCCCACATGCCCTGCCCTTTGGGGGCATGCCAGGCTCCCCCTGTAACCCCCTGCCCCGGCAGGGAGGGCATTGGTGTAGTCCTGGGGTAGCCCTAAGTCGACTTAGGGCTACCCCCGGGCTACACTGGCTTAATTCGACTTTAGAAAGTTGAATTAAGCCTTAGGTGATTAGAAAGGTGGTTTAATAATGTTGACTTAATTTTCATTAAGTTGACTTTATGTTCCTTAAGTCAACTTAAGCAAGCTGCTTAAGTCGACTTAAGCAAAGTGTAGTGTAACTGCAGGGCACATTAAGTCGACTTAAGCTAAGCTTAAGTTGACTTAATTTACCAGTGTAGACGCAGCCTTGGTTATTATTTGCAAGGTGACCGCAACATATTCCCAGTCCAGGGTTTTTTGCATAATCATGTGTTCTGCACTGTCCAGAGCTCTTCTGGACAACTGAGATATATTATGTCCGTTGCTGCTCTAAAAAGATGAATATATTATTGTCCTCTACCTTAAACGGAGTTACTCAAACCATTCATAAACACTAGATTAGTTTTGATTAAAGAATAAAATAAATTTCTTTAACTACAAAAGGAGAGAGGTGTGAAGTGACTACAAGGCATTAAAGTTAGAAATATTACAAGAGAAATAAAGATAAAATGTTTCCTAGTGCTAAATCGTAAACTAGACTTGGTTCAAGGTAAAATTCCTCACCATGTTTCCAATAACATTGCTGACCAAATTCTCAGGATCTACTCCCAAAGTCCAATCACTGTTTTTTAACTTCTCAGAGAGAGAGCAAGATGGATAGCGAGAGAGAACATGGGGTGTTTTGCCCCTCACTTTTATAGTTCAGTCACCCTTTGAAGTGCATTTTGCTGAGGGTTACTCCTAGATAAAGTTCATTCCCATTGAGTCTGGAGGTGAAAGAGGTTCCATGCTGTTTTCTAAAAGGTGGGTCTGGTTTTTTTCCTGTCCCATTCCTTGCCAAAGAATGGCCACTCAATAGGTGATTGCTCATCTGCTTTGTGACACCTAGCTTGTCCTTTTGTTTCCTCATGCCCCAGACTTGCCTGATAAACACACTTCAGTCATGATTTCAGCTTGTATTCAGAACTTTTCATATACTGTTACTACACACATTTCACCACGATATTAATGATCAGCAAGTTATTAATTTTCAGATGACCCCTCACAAGGCATATTTTTTACAAAGATCATTACAATGGTGTGGAGGGTGTGAATACAGGCATGCACTTTGTCACAGCCTTCTCTTCCCTTCTCAGAATTCTGGTAATATTTCACCACCTTTTGTTAACTCAAGATGGCCAAGTTGGTTTGGATAAAAAGAATTGATTCTGTAGGTCTCCAATACCTTGGGGCCAATATTTGTACTTGTTCCCTCTCTCCCAGTTGATGGCATCAGCAGTGCCTCACAGAGGGGTGGTTCTATGGGCCTGTTTCCTGCTCTCCCCTACCCTAATGTGTCGGTGGGGAGTGGGAGTGACAGGGACAGAATCCTCTGGCCCATCCAGCAGCAGGGGTGAGGTCCTGTCTGGCACCTGCACAACTAGGGTCCCTGTGGCTTCCTCATTGCACCCAGCATGGAGACAGTGGGATCTGAAGGATGCTTGTTCTCCTTGTAGTGGGAGCCCTCAGCCACCAGCAGCCTGAGCCAGGGTTGGCATGGCCACTGGGGATGTCGGGGGGTGGGGAGGTTCCCTAAGGAGGGCCTGGCTGGTGCCTCCCGCAAGCCAGCACATGGCACCTCCCTCAGCATACCACTGATGGATTCAGACTGACTAGAGTCAAAGACATTTTTGGAAGTCTGAAAATGTTATTAACTTTAATTCCTCCTTCTCATCAACTCCAGGCTCTTGACAAATTAGAAATGGGAATGGTGGTGCTAGAAAACACAGTTAGGGTCCATTCCGAGGTTTCTAGACAGCTGAAAAGAAGAAGCAGATGCAGAGCTGGACAAAAGGTTTTTAAGCAGAAAAGCTACCGCTGCTTCTCTGTTTTCCAATGAGCTATTGGACTAACTCTATTCATGAGAGAAAGTTTTCTTGCAAGATAAGGCCCTCATCCTGCAAGCTGTTCCAAGTGGGAAGATTCTTATGCAATCACTGAGGCTTTATGTGCACCAAGGAGTTCACCTTTGCTGTATAATTTGCAGAAGTGGGGGGTTTGTGCTAGAAATCTTGTACCCTCAAGATGCTCATAGAGGTCAGAAAGACATTCAGATTAGTGGGTGCTTGTATGAAATAAAGCTTTACAGTCTCACCCATCATTATTTTATATTTGCTTCTAGCCTGTCTAACCGACTCCACCCTAACCTTCTTCTTTGTCTCTGCGTCATCCCTTATGTCCTAATACAGTCAGCAACTCTCTCTCTCAAGCAGCCTCTGGACCAGTTAGGCAAGATACAGTCTACTGGAACTGGCAGGAAAATATATGGGCCTGATTAAGATATCTAGGGCAGACAAGGACATCAAACTTATTCTGCAGAAGGTGGTAAATTCCATTCCTCTCGTATATGCAAAAGTTACACTATTTTAAATGGTGTATTTAAACTGAGTTTAGTTAAACTAGTGGGAAAATGCTGTGTGGACATTGATTGACCCAACATATTTTGATTTAACAGGATTTTACAAATTGTTTAAAAACCAATTTAAAGTTAAACCTGTGCAATTTTCACCATTCCTTCACACTTGGACACAGCAGACCACTTAAACCTACGCTTTCCCCTACCCATCATTATGGCTAGATGCAGATTGCTCTCCCCTCCTACCTCACTACTAGCAATAGCAATGGTAAGAAGCTCCCAGTGCTCTGCTACTGACACAACCTACACAGCTCTGTGTTGAAGTGATGCAGCCTGGAGCCTCAAGGTACATGTGCACCTCTTTACTTTGATTACACATCTGGCTGGGGTGGGGGTATACCTCAGACCCAGATCTCCTCAGATCACAATCACAGCTTTTCCAAGCTACTCCAACTTATTTCTCCACCATTCAATAGAGCTACACTTACCACGGTGAATGCAGCTGGAAAGCATATGAATGGCTATGTCTACACTTACAAAAGCTAGTTTGAATTAGTTACTTCGAACTAACTAATTCAAACTAATTTTAGTTAGTTCGAATTAACTTAATTCGAACTAGCATGGCCCCACTAGAATGCTAGTTTGAACTAGCCATGGCCATGCAGGACACTTGCTTAGTTCGAATTAGTCAGTTGCAGGAAGGTCAATCTGCCGATTAGTTTGAACTAAGTAGTTAATTTGAACTAACATGGCCACATTGGATTAGTTCGAACTAACTAAGCAATCAAATTTATTAGTTCGAATTAAGGAAGTCCTTAATTCAAACTAATGAAAACCTAGTGTGGCCAAGGCTTAAGTTAGTTTGAATTAAGCTTCCTTAATTCGAACTAACTTGGAAGTGTAGACATAGCCAATGATTCTCAATGGCTACTGCCAGCTCCGGGGGGAAGCGGGGGGGGGAAGTTATGGTTGCCTGGGTGTTCATTTTAACTCTGTGTTTCTTGGAAGTTTAAACTCTATATTCAGGAAGGGCATGAGCTATCACAGAACAGCCTTAACTCTGTTAACAAAGTTCTTTTGTCACATATTTATATTACAATTTCATTACATTTTTTACGCTCTTGCAATGTTTTATTACCCCTAAGCTGCAAAAGTCACTCATTGTAATATACTATCCCTCCTGTCCAATTTTCCATTATCAACAGGTTTCCTTCAGAACTAAAAGCTCCAGACATTTCAAAAATTTGAAGTAGGCCCCTGATGCATTAAAAGGGATTGATGCTGACTAGCGAGCCTCTTTTTTAGTGCTGCTAATATATATTTTAGAAAAACTTATTTAGATATTGATCCAATTGTATCAAAATATCTGAACAACTGTGTAGTTAATTATGCTTTTGTTTTGTGTAACACATGCTGCTGTGTTTTGGGAAAGGCAGCCATTTTATGTTGCATGTTGCTAGAGATACACACTTTGCTTTCTCATGGAGACTGAACTTTTGGGCTCATTTTAGATTGAGAAAATAAAAATAATCATTCTTTCTGAAAGCATCAGTTTTCTTTTTGTGCATAAAAGGGAGTTACCTTGCACTCTGGCAGTAGATTGGTTGCATGCATGTGAACTGGAGAAGAAGGCAGAGTTTAAGTAACTCAGGCTATGTACACATGAGCATACTTGTCCC
>ML685830.1:11127534-11152093 GCA_007922175.1 Pelusios castaneus
GTTGATTGGCACTCTGGGACATTTCCGGAGGCCAATCATTGCGCCGTAAGCGTACACACAAGCTCAAACGCGCAACAGATGATCCGCAACAGCTGTTACCACTCTCGTCCGAGTGGTTGTTGGATTGCGCGACAACAAGGCAGTTAACGCGCAACGGCTCTGTTGCACGTGTGTATGCTGTTGTTGCTATCGCGCGGTAACAAGCTTTAATGCGCGATAAACTGATCGTGTGTACAAGGCCTCAGAGTCTTAATCTCCATTCCAGTACTATTGTTATTTTGAATTGAAGGATTCAAAGTATCAAAGTGACATGGGCTTCTTTTTCCCTCATTCTGGTTTTGTTTCCTTACAGTTTCATTTTCCAGCATGTAAGTGCATCTGTCTCTCTAAGCTTTTTTTGTTTAGGTCCATTTTGGCCACAGTCATCCACTGACTTTCACATTAGTCACATTTTAACTTCTTTGTAGATTCATCTCCTGCCTTGTCTGTTTCCTTGGGAAGTCCTACTCCATTGAGTCTCAGCTGCTACCATCCCACAGATCATTACCACATTAATAGGAGCACAGTGTGATGTGAGGTAAGCTGGGGACAATAATGCAGAGATCACAGAAGCTCAACACATGCCTGATTAAATCTCCTTCCCTGCCATCAGTATCTCCTGGCATCGGACTATTCAGCAGTGCTTGCTGTTGCTGGTCAGATCGCAAGCCGTATTCTATGTGGTAACATACATAGTGAAGAGGGGGACATGCATTAAAGTTGAAAAGGAAAGCAGTGAGAGCTGTGCAAGTACATGTGAGGGGAGGGGCAAGGAGTCCATCACCAGGAACATGTTTTGGTCTGGATCAGTGGTTTTCAATTTTTTTTTCTTGGGACCCAGTTGAAAAAAAATTTTTTATATGCCCACCACCCAACAATTACATCTTTGAGCAATGCATTCCAGTCATTTGGCGGCAGCAGCAGGGGGCGCCGCGACCCAGTAAATGAGGGTCTGTGACCGAGTTCTGGTCCCGACCCATAGTTCGAAAACCAGTGGTCTAGATAAACAAGGACCTGTGCCATGGGACTCCTTGTTTGTTCTACTGCACTAGATTACATGGCTACTCCTCTGGAACCTGTTTTGGTCTAGATCTCAAAGGAAAGCTAGTTCAGAATCTTCCTTCCTCTCCTCAGAATTACAGCCTGAGTTCCCATGACCCAGGAAGCCCAAGAACAAGAGTAAACTCTCTCACAAAATAGCAAGGACTCAGGCATATTTATTCCTTGGTACACAACCCATAACATGCAAGATGAATCACAAAGAGAAAGTGATTGAAGCAGAGACTAAGGTGGGTGACGCAATAGCTTTAATTGGACCAACTTCTTTTGGTGAGGGACACAAGCTTTTGGACTTGGAGAACTTTTCTTCAGGTCTGACAGTTCAAATGAGACCTAGACACATTTCTGATAGAAAAAATTATGATAAAGCAAAATGGCCCAATGAATGGAATAAGAGGTGTGCTAGGCCTACTAGCCTGATCTCAGGTTTTCTGGCAAATGTATGATAAAAGTGCTGAGTCCTGCTAAATCACACCAGGCTATTTCATGGCTGTATATGGAATGCTTCAGAAGCTATTGAGATATTAGACTGATAATTCTGAAGTGGTAAAAATGCAGAATATCTCCTACTTACTGAAAGATTCAGTATCAGATTCCTCCTTCACTTATGTTCATTTTCAGTTGCTAGAAGTCGACTTAAGGAAATTGTAGTGTAGACGCAGAGTAAATTAAGTCGATTTAAGCAGGCTTAAGTCAACTTAATTTAGAAGTGTAGACACACCCTTAGAGCTGCCTTGGAAACTAGGGCTGTAACTATTGTAAATTGCACAGAGATTAAAAGACACACATTTACATAGGCAGAATATAGGCAGCTGTAGAAATACTCTGAGGACACTAGGCCCTCTGGAGTTGATTTGGTTAGAGATAGGAAGGTGTGCACTTCATTTTACTGGCAGCTCCTTCCAAATTGTTTGGATTAGACAAAGATTGGTGATGGGCAGCAGTATAAAAGCTTTACATCCCATAGCATCTGAATGTCTTATATAACATCAACAGCAGTCAGGAAGACCCTAGAGACTTCATATTGTCCTGGTCTCCTTTCTTTCCAGAGTAATTGTTGTGTCTACACACAACATACAGAGCACTCTACTGCCGCACAACATGGATGCTCTTTTCTCTCTGTCCTGTTAAACCTCTATACTCTTAACACCTGCCCAAAGTTTCAAATCACACACTTTTTTTTTTAAATATAATGAACCAATGTTATTTTTGGTGGCTATTTATAGACTAATCCTATAGCCTAGTAATCCCTATTTGAGAAGAAATTTATGGTATTTTCTTGGGATTGGGAGGAGTGGCAGAGGTTAAGTAGTAACACCATTTTCAGGTGGGGGGGGGTGTCTTCCCCAGATTCTAAATGCCAGTATTCACATTACTTTCTCTTCTTCACTTAGGCCAATGTTCCTAAGAATTTTACAGTGCCACAGTGTGGATGCTTCCAACATCAACAGAAGGAGTTTTTCTGTCAATGTCATTAATTCACTTCTCACAAGAGTTGGTATCTAAAATTAATGGTGTCCACACTGAGGGATAGGTCAATAATATTTCTAGGTGTAGAGCAGAGACAAGGCAGTTGTGGTAATATTTTTTGGACCAACTTCTGTTAGTGAGAGAAATAAGCTTTAGGCTTTTCAGGCTTTAGCTCCTATAATCATCCATTATGCTAATACATAAACAAGAATGGCATGTTCACCAGTCTGTTAGAAGTCTCTGAGAGTAGTAACAAAAATGTGGACAAGGATGATTCAGTTGATTTAGGGTATTTGGACTTTCAGAAAGCCTTTGACAAGGTCCTATTCCAAAGGCTCTTAAGCAAAAGTAAACGGTCATGGGATAAGAGAGAAGGCCCTCTCATGGACCAATAACTAATTAAAAGATAGGAAACAAAAGTTAGGAATAATTGGTCAGTTTTCACAGCGGAAAGCAACAAACAGTGGAATCCTCCAAGGATCGGTAACAGGACCAGTGCTATTCAACATAAATGATCTGGAAAAGGGACTAAATAGTTATGTGGTAAAGTTTGCAGATGATACATAGCTAAGTCCAAAGTTGACTGCAAAGAGTTACAAAAGGCATCTCACTGAACAACAAAATGCCAGATGAAATTGAATGCTGATAAGTGCAAAGTAATTCACATTGGAAAACAAACCCAATTATATACACAAAAATGATGGGGTCTCACTTAGCTGGGACAACTCAAAAAAAATTGGAGTCGTTGTGGATGATCCTCTGAAAATATCCATCAATGTGCAGCAGCAGTCAAAAAAAGTAAATAGAATGATAGGAACTATTAGGAGAGGGAGACATAATAAGAAAATATATATTACCACTTTATAAATCCATGATACTTCCACCCTTGGAATACTGAGGGCAGTTCTGTTCACCCATCTCAAAAATGATATTTTAGAAATGGAAGAGGTGCAAAAGTACAACAGAAACAATTAGCAGGATGGAACAGCTTCCATCTGAAGCCAGATTTAAATGACTGGTACTGTTCATCTTAGAAATGACCAAGGGAGGATATCAAAGATCTATAAAATCATGATGTGGAGAAAGTTTTATTTACTGTTCATGTAACACAAGAACCAGGGGACACCTGCTGAAATTAATAGCCAGCAGGTTTAAAACAAACATTAAGAAGTACTTCTTCACATAACACTCAGTGCCAGGATATGTTATGAAGCCAACAAAGTATAACCAGGTTTTAAAAGGAGTAAGTTCATGGAGAATAGGTCCATCAATGACTATCAAATAAGATGGTCAGGGCTACAACCCCATGCTCTGGGTGTCCCTAGCCTCTGACAGCTACACACTGGGATTGGATGAGCAGGAATGGGTTATTTGATAATTGACTTGTTCTGTTCATTCCCTCTAAAGAATCTGGCACATCTGGTTTCGGGTCACATTCTAGAGCACTTGATGCAGTGTAATATATATATGTGCATTAAAACAGAATTGAGAGCAAGGAATTCTTGAATATTAATTTCATTACTTCTGCTAATTCACCACATAGTTTGGCATGACAGTGTCAGAAGACACGATGCTGGGCTAGATGGGCCATTGGTCTGACCCACTATGTCCATTCTTATATCAATTTCAAATTAAGAAATACAGACTCACTTAGTATGTAGTCTTATAGGGCAATAAAAATAAAGTAGAAAACTAATCATCAAGTATATACCAACAGTAAACATTGTATTTTCAAATCTCCAGTGGTGTTGGAAAATATCGACATATTACATGTGTTTCCAGGTGTTTTTTTTCCCCCAGTGACAAAGTATAGATGAGTAGAGTGCTAACTATATACACAGCATGGGCCACAAGGTGGCACCATATTATATAGATAAGTCTGGGACCTTGTAACATGCTCATATTTCATAGCAAGAAAAATTACAAAAAGACATTCCTCATGTGGAAAATCAAGTATTATTGCAGTATCTCTGGTTATATTGTTTTGAGCATTAACAGAAGATTTAAGACTGATCAGTATTCAGAAGGAAAAATCATGTATTAGGTATCTAAGTAAGGAAGACTGAAATGCAAGGCCTATAGCCGAGGCCTGGGAGATATTAGCTTAGCTATTTTAGGCTTGAAGATAAGAAATGCTGACATAAGTGACAAAATAATATAACTCGATGCCCTAAGATTATAGGGGAAAATGATCAAAGGATAATATTGCTAAAAATAGTCAGAGGATTAATTTTTAAAAAGTCACAAAAATGCTTTAGGAGGCATATGTCTTAACCACAGAATATAGGTTGAGCATAAGTGCTAATGAGAATAAAGGGCAACTACACAACCTATATGAACCAAAGTAACTCAAGTTTTGGGGACACCACGCCAAGAAGGAAAAAAAAAAAAAAAAAAAGAGAGAGTTAGCCCTTTCATTTACATGCACAGACTGTACGTACCCTCAGACTCATATTATAAAATGAGGGTGCCCAGAGTGATAAAACTGATCTTTCTAGAGGAAAACTCCAACAGAAACCATCCTTCTGCTGATGACCACTCCATGAGAGATCCATCAGACCATAACAATATCTAGGAGGATATATGACTGTACCTATGCATGTACCGGTGCATGGTTCTATCTAGGAGGAGTTGTATGGGCTGCACCATTCATAACTTTGTTGGTAACTCTAATAAAATTGATAAAAGAAAGTAGACCTCGTTCTTGTGCATCTATGTGCTACTGGTCTATGATTTGATATGTTCCTCTCAGTCTCTCTCTAAAAACAGGTAGAAGGAACTGTGTTGAAATTGAGACTATATAGATGCCAAACCCAAACCCATAAAGTATTACTAAATTTACTTTTTTCTTAAAGTAAAGGTTACACTGGGTAGATGAGCTCATCATACCCCAACATGATACTCAACCCCCACCAGGTCCCTACTAATAGGCATGATTCCTGTTTTATCTTGTGTATACCGGTAGTTCATTGTGCATGGGATCTAAGAACTTTATATTAAAAAGTTGCTATACTACAACTATGCTATTAATGCTCATCTTAAGATATTTCCTGTAGGGCTGAATAGGTTTCACAGTCCATCTAGCACAGGATTTCCACACAATAGTGCTTGTCAGTGCCCACATTCGGAATGATCTACCACACTTTCCTGTGGTTTACACTCTTCCTGTATGTACCGTATTCAGCATTAATTCAGACATTTGCATCTTATTGTGTCAAGCACTGTGAACAGCAGACATTGATTTCTCTTGTTTTATATGGTCCTCCAGTGCTGAACAGTTTCCCATTTCTAGAACGGCTGCTTCCAGAAGAATGGCACACCAGAGTCTACTCTTTGTACTTCATAGTTTTTCTCGTTCTTCTCTCCCTGCCTCTACAAGCCTGGTCAACATGAGAATTTTATTTAGAAGCCCTCCCATTGCATTAGAACTTCTGCACCTCTGCTGGTGGCACTGTTAATGCCGACCAGTCGCTAGCACTCCCACCAGCTAACATTTAAGCTGACACCAAGACACTAGGCAGCTGGTGCTTTGCACGAGTATTGTCACTATTACCAGTGTAGCTTAACAGCTGGGAGATTAAGAAAAAAGCTAGTCTAGACGGTTATCATCTACTTTGCCTGACTGGCTAGCATTTACTTTTTCCTGCAGTTACTCCATGTCTGCCTTTATTTGAAGCAGAAGAAGGGCTTGTTTTGGGATCTCCGACTCCAACAGTTTTGTTCTGGCACCTACATCACCAGAGCTCAGCACTAGAGAGTAAAGTATCAATTTAGTATTTGAATTTGCAGGGACAAAATTCTTGTTTTTTATATCTCAATATATTGGTTCTGAGCCTAGGGTTATAGGTAGTAGAGACATTAGGTAGCTGAACACATTTCTCAAGTGGTCTGTGACACAGCCCATTTTGGCAGTGATAAATACATAAGCAGCATTTCCCCAGCTAACAAAGCAATCTTTACCTCAGGACTCCTCCACTTTAGTTAGAGCTTCATTATTTCATGGAGGATGGTAGCAGCCAGATCACACTTAGAGAGATTGTGGACTGCAAATTATTAGCAGCCTCTCTCATCCAGTTTTCATACCTTGTCTCTACACTATAATAAAACATGTAGCTGGCCCACGTCAATTGACTGAGGCTTGTGCTATAAAGTGTAATCATCTGTGCTCCAGTTAGAGTCCAGGCTCTAGGAGGCCAAGAGAGTCCCACAGCCCAGGATCCAGTTGGATCCCAAATGTCCACATTGCAATTTTATAGCCCACCAGCCTGAGCCCCGTGCATCTGAGTCAGTGGACATTGACCAGCCACAAGTGTTTAAGGTGATGTCTACATTGTAGTAAGAGGCCAGGCTCTTTGCCTTCTCTAGCGCTTCAACAATGTCTGAAGCACTCTGAGATGCACTCAGTTACTCTGGCACCTTGTTCAGCATAAGGTTTAAGTAAACAATGCTGTTAAGCAGACTGAGCTTTGCTGGCACCTGTATTATCCCACTAGGTGGTGCACCACACATTGGCTATGCCTACACTTGTTAATTTAGGTCGACTTTGTTGAGTCGACTTAGCATGTCCACACCTAAATTTTAAGTCAACTTAGGGGGGGAACTTACAGAGTCGACCTAGAGAGTCCACACTGGACACCTAGGTTGACTTCTAGGGGTGAGATGGACCTGGGACAGGTCCACAGCGGTGGGGGGGCACCCCTTGCCAAGTGCCAGGGGGCTCAGTCTTTGCCCCATTGTACCTGGCTACAATGGGGCAAAGGGGGACAGGGACCCTGGCAGGGCATAGGGGCAGGGTTGGCAGGGCTCTGCCCTGTGGGGGGGCATGCCAGGATCCTCCTGTGCCACCCCCCCAGCAGAGAGGGCAGTGGGGGAGTCCTGGAGTTTCTGCATCCACACTGGCTTAAGTCAACTTTAGAAAGTCGACTTAAGCCTAAAGTCAACTTTATACTAGGTTTAACAAAGTCAACTTAAGGAAAATGTAGTGTAGATGCAGAGTAAATTAAGTCGACTTAAGCAAGCTTAAGTCGACTTAATTTACAAGTCGAGACGCACCCATTGAGCTTAAGTGCACTTTTCATTTTACTAGCTTCAATTATTCCTATGTAATATTGTAGAGCTGTGGCTTGTTGTTAGTATCATGGAAGTTCAGGTTAAGAGTTTGTTTTGTGCTTTGTTTCTTATATTTGCTCCCCTGTTTAATCAGTAGACTTTTTAGATATGGCATATTAAAGCACACATTACAGCTGTACTCCTGTTTCTTAGCAAAGAGGCTTTCATGCTGTTTCTCCACTGGTATTTATGACTTCAGTAGGATCAGGCTATTATTAAAATCATGTACTATAAATAATGAAAACTATTCCTAGATGAAACACAAATGAAACTGAATTCAATAAAATTTAGGTCTTCATTGAAAGAAGGGTTTTTTTGTTTGTTTATTTTAATAGATTCACCAAGTCAATTAGGTCACCTCTATCTCATCAGCACAAGCACCTCTGCCATGCTGCTATAGACTAGAAGGTCATTACACTATTACAGAGGGGGGAAAAAAATTAATCCAGAAAAATCTTTAAAGATGGTTTTATTCTTTAGACGAGGAAACAATTCCTCAGGATTTTTCCTGGCAGGATCCGGAGATCAGTTCTCATGTCCCTTCAGTTAGGAATCTTTGATGGGTTGTTTCCACTCCCCCCACCTCCCTTTTCTCATCAGAGGTAAGCTATACTTTTCAGATACTTCCTTGCAGTAGATATGAATAATCTATACCCCAGCACACACTGTCTGATATATTGATATTTCTTACTCAGTGAGAGAGAAGGCACACCTAGTTTTGTTAAGAAGGAGAGAGACAAGTCACGTATGAAGATCCTTTCTACAATAGCTTCCAGGCCTGCTGGACAGAACCTCCAGAATTAGTCTTGTCAAGGACATTAACCAAAATTCTAAAGCTGAACACATTTGAACTTTCAGTGTGAATTTGACTTTTTCTTTGGTGCTTGTCCTTCTCTTTTTCTAACTGATCCAACCAGGGTGTGAAAGGTCAGCTCTTAGCCTAAACTGTCTTTTGAACCACTGCAGTGGTATTTTTGTAGTATGGATACTTTCCCACTGGGATAGTACTGGACCAAGACCTTGAACTCATTCAAAAAACACACATTGATTTCACTTCCCCATTAGCAATTAGGGGTAAAGGAAATTAAACAAAATAAAAGCTCTTGCTGACCAAAGATATTTTGAAGTCCAAGATGTAGAAAATGATCACTAAGATTCTAGTCTTTGCTTCTCAGGGATCTATGCAAAAAAAAAGTGTTCTAAACAAAACTCTTGTTGATGGGGAAGCCCTGATGGTGCAGTGAATGCCACATGTGCAGATGCCTCTATCCCCATCCAGCCTCACTGGAATCAATAGGGCTCTGCCCACACAGGGACTGCAGGATCAGAGCTTTTGTTTGTTACCTAGTTAAACTAAGAATTAATTAAATTTGTTAAAGCTTTTCTTACTATTTAGGAAATACATCAGTTTTGAAGTAAGATGATGTCGAGTTTTTCCTATGGTGGTAGGATCTTTTTCCAGCTAATTTACTTAATTGAAGAATTTTAGTATTCCATCTTCTTGTTTTGACCTCACATTATGAGCACTGTGACTAATTAAAGTGAAACTGTATTTTAAATATTTACAAGTCTAGTTTCTCTTTGGAGACAGCGGATCATGCATATCTATCAGATAATATTCTGTCCTCTGACCACGTCAGTAAAAGAGTTATTAGTCTCCATTCCTAGTAGTTTCAAGATACATTACGAGTTCAGACCGATTTATCGTCTTCTCCGAGAAGACAGATTTTTGCTCTTTCAATCTTGGATTACTTAGGACTGTTATATCTTGAGATACCATCAGCAATGTTGGTGGCTGAGTGAGTTGTCACTAGGAAGCAAGATAACTGCTTCAAGAGGTCTGCAGAAGCTTGTAAAGTTGCAGAACATTTTAAATAGCAAGATAGCCCCCTTGAAGAGGATGCTATAGAAGCTGACACACTGCTGCCCAAAGAATGGCTAACAGGCATATGTCCATACTTCAGTTTATTCTCTTCCTTCTGGCACTCTGCCTCCAACAAATGGGTGATTTGGGTCCAACCCTCCAATCAAACATCAGTTAGAGTCCTTCTCCTTTCAGACCTGAGTTTCCCAAAAGGCGGCCGTTAGATGACATGCATGTAAAGACTGAAGCCACTTTTCTCAAACAACTACACTGAGCCAATCCTCACTAAACTAAATAGGTCCTTACCCCAATGATGCAGATTTGAAGGAGCAGGGAGAGCTACCTGCTTCCCTCCTTCACTGGAAGCTCCAACAGCAGGCCTCCAATCCACCAGTGCAATATCACCCAGGCCATTTTATTCTCAACCATCTAGTCCAAGTCCTTCTATAGTCTCATTGTAGGCCTTTTACACACACCTCCTTTCAGGCACCGCATCTTTATTTTCTCCAGGCCTTACCTCCTGCTCCTTGAGAACGCTCTCAGCACTTACTGCCTTGTTCTGTGTACAGACCCAGAGCCTCCTCTAATGCCTTTTATACTGAGCCAAGAATACTTGTTTCTTTAGTCCGGTGAGTCAGATGGTCACATGACCTGTCTCACTACACTTGCCATCGGTCCCTGTTGGGAAAGTACATTTCCCAGCATTGCCTTCCCTTAAAGAGCCAAACACAAGTAAAAGAGTCTGATGGTGCCTGCTTTTGAAGGGGCAGGCATGGTCTGTTACAGGCAGCATGATATTTAAATTATTTGCCCCATAGAGAGTCCTTTATGTCATTTTCACAGTCCTGAGGCTCTTCTTCAACCATCTGTCCTACTGGGCTCACTCTTACTTCCACTCTCCTTTCAGATCCTAGTGCATAGAAAACTTAACTCTTCACTTCCCAGAAGACGCCACTGTGGCAACAGGCTCTCCAGCATGTCAGAACTGGCCCTATTGCTTCCTGCATCATCTTCTCCCATTAATCCTTTTCTTTAAAGAATTCCCTTGTTGATGCCTAGGCTCTGATCTCGATGTAGACCATGATCTCCATGCAAGCAGACCCCTGCAGCTACCCCCCTGAAGTGCTGGAATGATTTGAGCCCTCTCATTTTCTCATTTGACCTTGTTTCCTCCTCTAAACCTGCCTTCAAAGCCATTTTTCCCTGTGAATCCTTCTCTGCTTACTAGTGATCACACTAAACCTTCCTTACCTAAACTGTTCTCATGTTTGTCTTGCCTCCTTACCTGGAATTATAAGGGATATTTAATGTTCTGCACAAGAACAAAGTGAAAACTGACTAAATAACGAGTATTGTCCTAAATCCATAAAGTATATTTTTCTGTGGAAGTATTAGATCTATTCTCAGAGCCATTTCTGGCGGGTGAATTGCATACTTCGGGGCTTTTTTGTTGTCAGTGAAAGGAAGAGCTAAATCTCAGCGCAGAAATGAAATTGAGATATCAAACAATTCATTATGAGAATCACTAAAGATCTAAATGGTAACAAGCCCATGAGTAACAAGCAACAAATTTCACTAGATAAATTGGATTGCTTTTTTGGTTTTGAAAGAATCATAGTAAGTGAGTGGGGAATGCATTAGAGAGCAAATATATTTGGATTGTAGGAAAGCATTTGATACACTAACAAAATCTTCACTAATAAATTAATGTAAGTTGGCCTCTGTAGGAATACCAATCTAGAAAATGGCTGAAACACCATAAATAAATGAAATCGCAATACACCAGACTGGGGAGAAATTGTCTAGTATAATAGTGCAAGAACAGATATTAGGACTAGATTTATTCAATATCTTCATTAATGATCTGGCAGAGAAAGTAAACAGCTAATGAAATTTGATACCACTGCGAACTGGGAAATACAAAGGACCCTATAGAGATTAGAGCCATGGGCAGAAAACAACAAATGGAGACTCACCTTAGAAAAACAAACAAATTCTCACAGTGGAAGAAAGGAAGAAGTAGTAGCATTGAAAGGGACCTAGGGGTGATAAGCAGCAAAATTACACAAGGTTGCAATGCCATATGGTTACAACAAAGCTCAAATCAATTTGAGGCTGCATCAAAGGGCGGAGAGGTAAATCCCTCCATATATCACTTTTATGCAATTCATCCTGGGATAGCATGTTCAGTTCTGGGCAATTCATTGCCAGAGATATATTAACAAATTGGAAGGAATTCCAAAAGCAGTGGTAAGTGTTTATAGATGGTCAGAGAGGATTGATCAATGAGCAAAGGATGAAAAGCTCTAAGTAGTTTGACTATTACAGCTTACCTTGCAGAACCAACAACTAAAGGGAAATGGAAAAGAGGAGTGTGGTAGTTTCCATTTCAGGAGGCATCAAAAATAATGGTGCCAACTCTTGCAATCATAAGTCATGAAATTTTTTTCATGAAGCCTCACCTTCTGGAGCCATGGTAGCACTCGAGAATCTCTGCTTTCATTTTAACAGTAACTTTGTAGCCCTCCTGGTTTCAGAGAAAAGTTTAAAGCAGGGGCAGCTCTAGTCATAAGCCTGTGAGGCACTGGCTTGGGGTGGCAAAGGGCAGGGGTGCCAGGAAGCCAGACCCTGCGCTTCCGCCCAGGGGTCAAAGTATGCCAGCCCGGAATGCCGTTCTGGGGCCCACAAATTTGTCGGGCCAGAGTTCTGGGGTGCAGAAGACTCAGGCGGAATGCTTGTTCTGCCCTGTCCTGCTGCAGCCTGGCTGGGGAGTTTTAAATCTCCCACCCTGAGCATGCTCAGACTAGGTGCTCAGGGCAGGAGCGGCCTGACCAAGGAGCAACTCTGGACAGCCCTGCAGCTGCTCTGGCCAGGTAAGGCAGGAGGGGAAGGGGCCCCAGGGGGAGGTGAAAGGAGCAGGGGGGAGAAGATGGGGGGGTGCCAAAGCAAAAATTGGCTTGGGGTGCCACAACCCCTTGAGCTGGCCCTGGTTTAAAAGTCAGAACATAATGCCTCAAAACCCAGAAGGCCAATTAAAAAACACCAAGTTAATTTTTAAAAGTCTCATGATATTTAGCTCAATATCTTTTTTGGAAGGTGGGTCTCACTCATCATTTTCAAGAGCTTTGGCACTGGCCATGTTGCCACAGTGAAATAAAGAAAAGGAGACTGTAGGTTGAACCCCAGGAAGAAGTGTTACTGAAATCTGTTGCGCTAAGGAAAAAGTTTTCCAGGGACAGTGGTGGAAGCTAAGTTACTTGGGACTTTTGAAAATTAAAATGAATAGACCATTAGAAGAATGTGAAGTGGGGCATAGTGCTCTTGTTCATGAAGGAAACAGATTAAGTCACCTAAGAGGTCTTTACTCTCTGGTAGATAATAATGTGCCTCAAAATGCAGAGGCCACAATCTACCTTGCAAAGCAAGGAAAATGCAGCAGTTTTCTCTGGGTTACTCTAACTGAAGTATAAATGAGACTTGATAAATCATGAGCTTTAAACAGTAGACAGACACAGGAGGGCCGTGACCAAGCAATAAGACAGAATAATTCATATCTAAGTAATTATGGGTGGCATTATAAAAGCCAATGGTCAAGTAACTTTAATCATTTGAGAGTACAATAACTGCCCTCAGATGCCCTGCCAGGAATGTCATCTGCTATTATGAAATGGGATTTATTAATAAAGATAAGGCAAACAATCAAACCAGTAACTGACTGAGCATCATTGACATGGATTCAGCATAGCTGACGACAGTGCTGAGTCACTGTTTGTGGACATAGCTCCCCAGCCCTTCCATGATTTCCTGATTCCGGCTACATTGACAAAACTGCTTTTCTGGCACACTCACCACATATTAAAGTACCTGGCCTGCTGCTGTGTGACATCCATTTCTGGGAAGTCTTACGTGAGCAGTGGGGGGGGGGAGGAAGGGAGGGTTGTTTTTTTTTGCCTTGAAAAGATGATATGAAATATAAAAAGAGATACAGTTCTATTGCATTATATAAAGTTGCTATCTGGCACAACATGGATGTAGTTCCTAGACTTTCCCTTCCCTGCTTATTCGAGTAAAGACAAGAACGCTGTAACAATGGAATATTCCTCAAAGCAGTATGACATGTGACACATCAGGTTCCACAGGTACATGCATGGCAAAGAGAGAAATGGCGCTACTCACGTAGTAATTCACTAGATGCAGCATAAGGAAGAATACTAGAACTGGGGCCCAAGGCTCTGTAGCTGACTTGATGCCTATGGGCCAAATCCTGGTTCCATTGAAGTCAATGGCAAAACACACTTTGACTTCAATCAGCTTTACAGAATCATCTCCCTTAGTGCAGAATGTATTTTTTTTTCTGGGAGAGTTCAGTGGTTTCCTCCTAGTAGTAGAGCTCCAAACAGAAAAGGCCCATGTTGGTACACTCCATGGACCTGATTCTGCTTGTATGTTCCCTTATGATGGAGTAGCAGACAGAGCAGCATCAAGTCCACAACTCTACCACTCTGTGCAGCAGATTTAGTGCTCCTAACCTCTAAAGGTAGCTCCATGAGTTATAGTATCTTGCAAAACATTCTTTTTCAGACCTATATGGAAGGAGAATTGCTGATAATCTATATTGAGGGTGATTCTCACGTGCAAAGCCATTCAATTAAAAAAGGTAATTTTATCCTCTGAGTGTAGGCAAGGAAGAACTAGTGTTGCCACTCAATTATTTGTAATATAATGAATACAAGTGTCCTGCATTGTCATTTTGTATCCCAGCTGGGCTCAGCTATTTATGGAGACAGCTATTAGTACATCAAATGAGCACTAACAAAGTGGGCACACTGGTGCTTTCATCCCTAGCAGTGTGGAATGGTCTATTCACTCCTTGGGGTGTGTTTTTGGCAAACCAAAGTAAACATCATGTCCGTAGATAAGTATACAAAATGGCTGTTCTGCTGTCATGGCCTCTTGGCTAGTTTCAATTCATCCCTTCAAATAATCCCTTGCTCACAAGAAGAGGTTCCTTTCCATTTTATCTTCTTTAGAATGACTGATGGAAAAGAAGCCATATTAAAATGCCAGATGTCACAGGTCAAGTTGGACTTCTTCTGTATACATTTTAAAAACATTCTAAATCATTTTGTTCCCTCTTCAAGAAGCAGCCCATGCATTTGTCTCCAATTTGTTGTGGCTCTTGTTTAGGATTTCCCCAGGAGAAAGCTGAAAGTGATGAATGTTCTGTACTGCAAGTCATTATAGTAACACCTCCAGGACAGAGGTGAAGTTGGGGCCTCGTTGTGCAGTGTGTTTTTAAGCATATGGTCAGTGTCTGATCATTAACTTCAGTGCAACTATATGTGAAGAAAGGGACTTCTCCTGGCAAGCGATGAGCCCTCCTTCAAATTATTTATGATTTAAACAGTAGAGATAAACAAAGGGCAGGAAAAAGATATAATATTCCAGCCAAGTGCTCCAAATGATTGAGTTTCATGTGGTCTACTCTCCAGAGAGATTCACTATCTCCTCTCCTTACAAGTAAGGGGCTTAAGAATGAATGTGACTTTCTTACATGCCATTGTGGTTGTTGAAAACTGTTTTTGCAATAAAGAAACATCCATGATGCGAGAATCTCTCTGAATCTCGGCCAAACTTGGCCCTTTGTGTCTGAATCTGGCCGAGTCTGAAAATGCTGCGCTGAGCACTCCACAGATGCTGAATAACAGGCGCTCCCTGGAAACCAGTAACAGGGGCTGCCTGTAAAAATTCCTTGGCCTGTCTTTCTGTGCTAAACAAAGGAAATCCATTTTGTTAAGAAAATTGAAGGCAGTAATTTTGATTCTTCAGCAATCAAGGAGCATTTTCTCAGCATGAGAAAGATTTGCTACAGCAGCATCATGACAGCAGTGCCAAATAGTATACTGTAATCACCAGCATGGACTTCACTCAGAAACAAAGCCCTACTGCTGGGAAATGGGATGGGTATGAGAAGTGTGATTGTAGAGATTGCTGCTACAGATCAACTGTGTGCACAGTTCAATCCCAATCTATGCTAAAACATCCCATTATTTTGTCACCTCTTGTCTTCTCCTCACCTCCCTGTTCATTTACATCTATTATGTCTCATATTTTAGACTGAAGATATTTGGGGCAGGGACTGCAATATTCTGGGTTTGTCCAATACCTAACAATAAGATGATCTTGCCGAGACCTCTAGTTGCTTGAGTAAATTAATACCTCTGCAGATTCACATGCATGCCATGTGAAACCAGGCTAAGTGCACATCTAAACCACACACACATGCACACACACACTAAAATCAAGGGGGAGAATACTATGAGTCTACTTCACGATCGACATATTCCAGGCCTGTTAAGAAGACTCCAAACTTGGACTGAAGTTTAAAAATATTTATACAGCAGGTGGTGCACCAAGCAACAGAACATGACTCAGCTCCTATAGTTAGGGAGTGAGGAATATGCATTAATACTGCTGGTGGCTTGAAGTAACGTTAGGTGCATGCAGAAATATTTCTTTTCTAAGGGGCATCAACAGCTTCCCAGGACTAACACTTACAGGAGAGACCTTTTGCATGTAGGGTTAATGATCCCAGTCAGTTTATTTCTGCCACTGGCTGTATTTCTACAGTTGGGGAATCTGGTCCAGAAATTCCAGACAGGTGGCAACATTTGATAGTGCTTGAGTCCCACTGTTCAAGAGTCACTTAAGCAGAAACATATTTTTCTGATTGAAAAACAATGAAGTTGATTTGATTAGTTTGAGTTCCACCCCCCCTCCCTCAGTGTCAACATACAAAAAGTAACCAGGAGTGGAGAATCAACTCTGTTGATGATTTAGGAAAAAAATAAGCTGATCACACATCATAAGGTGATGATAGGAACTAGATGGCAACCTCTTTTGCCTGCAAGGTACAAAGCAGCAAATTAAATATTTTCTTCTACTACTGGCCATCACTCCCATACACAAAGCTGCTCACTGTATACTGCAGATGCAGGCAAATAGGAAATATTGGCCAGATGAGTTTCAGCTCTTTGAATGAGAATGCTTTACCAAAGTGCACTTTTTCTTTAAAAATGAATAATCCCCTTGTCATGCACTAAAATCTGTAGGAGGCATATTTTGTACCATAAAACTGAGTTATGGGCTGGAATTTTCAAAGGAGCTTAAGAGAGTTAATGCCCATATGCCACTGAATGTCAAAAGAGTTGGGTATCAAGCAACTTCTGGCTTATTGAAAATCCCAGTCAGTAGTCAGAAAGCCTATGCAAAATACTATTTGGTAATCGTACTTCAGAGGCGTTAGATGGTTAATGCCCAACCTCTACAAGATGCAGAGTTCACACATCTGCCACTGACTTCACAGGGAGTTGAGAAGACTCAGCTTCTCTGGAAATCAAGACACTTTAATTTGTACATCTAACAATGAGGATAGGTACAGGATTCTCAGCTGGTATAAATTGGCATCACTCAAGTCAATGAAATAGTGACCAGAATAAATCACTTCCAAAACCTCAGCCACGTTTAGCAAAACCAAAAAGGTGTTTATCACCTGCAAGGCTTACCCCACAGCAAGAAGCAAGGCATTGGTAGCAAACCATAGTCTCACATTAGGACTACTGTCCCTCAGCGAACCTCTGGAAGGCAGCAGCCTCTGATGCAAGCTGTTGATAGTCTCACTGCAGGCCTACCTTCCCGCCGGGAGACTTGGATGGGAAGCAGCCTATCAAGGACATCAGCTGGAGATGGAGAGCCACATCAACCCACCTTTCCTAGGCTATGTCTACACTTGTTAATTTAGGTCGACTTTGTTAAGTCGACAGCATGTCTACACTTAAATTTTAAGTCGACTTAGGGGGGACCCTACAAAATCGACCTAGAGCATCCACACTGGATGCCTAGGTCAACTTCTAGGGGCTAGGTGGACTTGGGACAGGTCCACGGTGGCAGGGGGCACACCTTGCCAAGTGCCAGGGGGCTCAGCCTTTGCCCCATTGTACCTGGGTACAATGGGGCAAAGGGGGCAGGGACCCTGGCAGGGTATAGAAGCAGGGTGGGCAGGGCTCTGCCCTGCCCTGTGGGAGGGCATGCCAGGCTGTGGCTGTGCCAGCCACCCTGGCAGGGAGGGCAGTGGGGAAGCCCTGGAGGCCCCTAAGTCGACTTAGGGGTACTCCACATCTACACTGGCTTAAATTGACTTTAGAAAGTCGACAAGCAAAAAGTCGACTTAAAACGAGGTTTTAAACGAGGTTAAGCAGCTGCTTAAATCAACTTAAGGAAAGTGTAGTGTAGACACAGAGTAAATTAAGTCGACTGAAGCAAGCTTAAGTCGACTTAATTTACAAATGTAGACGCACCCCTAGGGAGGATCTAGCCCACAGTGGAATCTCCTCTCTTTCCCAGACAGCTCCCAACTGAGCTGTGTGCTCTCTTTTAACCTCTCCCTCCTAGCCTGACATCTACTGCAAGTGTAGCAGGGCAAGGCAGACTGAGTCCGCACCTCTTCATTAACTCATTCCTGGCCAGTGTGAGGTTTGTATACCCCATCGAAGGAACTATACTGATTTACACCAACTGAGGTTCTGGCTCAAGATGGCCAATCTTGGACTCTGCCATTGGCAAATGCTGGCCTTTGTCTTTGAGGTTTTAGGAGTGAGGACCTTGGCAGGAATGGGAGACACCAGAGAGCAAGCAAGAACATGATTTTAAAACAAAAGGAAAATACAACTGGTCAGCATGAGCAGCAGAAAGAGCTTTGATGTTATTGTCTTGAATGTCTCGGAGACTAAAGAAAACAAGACAAATCAACTTATAGGTAAAGGAAAAGATAGAAAAAGGCAGAACACACACTTTCCCTATTCTATGCCTTCCTCTCACCAGTTAGCCCTCTCACTCTTTCACTATCCCCTCTGCCTGCAATGATGTTGCTATCTGACCTATGGTCAGCATCACCTCTCAGTTACACCGAGTGGCATTACTCAGAATTTACACTGGTGTAAGTAAGCACAGAATTTGTCTCTCAGATTGTATGCTCTTTAGGGCAAGGGTTTTGTGAATTTGTAAAGCACTGTGCCATATTGGATTACATAAATAATTTAGATAATGTCGTTCAGCAGCTTATGCCAAAAGGATAAAATTCCTGACTTTCAGAAGAAGGTTTTGTCAAAGAGGTATCTTGAGGGACTCTAAGACAGTCAGATGGCTGATAAAATAAAATGAAGTTATGTAGATCATAGGATATCTGCAGTTGCTGTTAGATAACTTGAATGATGACTGCTAAAGAAAAAGGATCTTTTATGTACTGAAAGTTACCTTTCTCCTAAAAGAGAAGAAAAGTGATTCATTAATTTGTAATCCAGTACATTGGGATGGAAATATTTCATGAAATGCAGCTACATAGTGTATGACATCTACTCATGACTCTTGATATAGAAATGCAGACAGACATTTAGGGTAACAGGAACAAACTTTCCCTTATTCAACAGTCCATCCCTATTCAGCAAGCACTAACACATGTACCTAATGTCAGCCACATAGATAAGTGGGACTTAAGCCTGAATTTAGGCATATGCTAGGGCTTTGCTTCAGAGGGATGTACTGAAGCACGCATTTAAGAGATTTGCTGAGTGGGACCCATCCATTTTGCCTGAAGATGCAGAGTTATGTATGGCCCTCTGTGATGTAATGCTTCACTCACCAATAGGATGGCACCTCCTCCTGGTCATTCTGGGAATAGCTCATTCCATTCCATAGCTGTGTGTCATCTCTCTCTGGCTTCAAGAATTACTACTGCCTCTTTGTGATTCAGCCCTCCAGCCAAGTCACTGGCCATGTTCTTTTTCCAGGGTACCAAAGAGTCTTCTTTCAGCAATTCTGGGTAGTCTTCCCATTCACTGCCCCATGGTGTTACCTCCTCAGTGGCTAGTAGGGAAATTCAGGCCCACTCTCTACTCCAGGTTGTGGCTCATGGACTCTCTAGTCAGTAGTCAAGGTCTTTTTCCTCCTAGTCCTTACTGCCTTCCCATGAGCCCTTTTCTTACCATTTAGCAATCCCTTCCTCCCTCCATACCCACCCACAAAGTTTGACAGCTTCAGGACTCCCACCTCCCAATGAACAACTGCAGGTTACCTGTTTCTGTAGCGTCTAAACACTCCTCCATTTTATCATGGAGTGACTACAAACTGCTTCCTAACTACCTGTTCTGCTGCCTGTTCCCGGTTTTTAATATAGTCCCAGACCAGTTTGTTCCTCCTCAGCTGGACTCCTTCAGTCAGTCAAGGGACTACTTAACCATCTAATTCCCCTCAGCTGTGGTTCATTGGGTTGATTAAATCCCTCCTAACTCTGCATTAGCCTTGCCAGGGCAGGTGTGGGATAAACAACCCATCACCCTCTGAGAGTGCAGCCTTTGACTTAGTTACTAGGCTTAGGCCAAAATTTTGAAGAATTAGCCAGTGATTTGGAGTCTCAGTATTTGAAGATGGTACTTAACCTGATACAGCTTGAGCCTGATATTCAGAGGTGCTGAACAGCCGTAGCTCCCATTGACTTTAGATAGTGTTATGAGTGCTTAGCCTCACTGCAAATCAGACTCCAGGTGTCTGACACTTAACCATTCAAAATCAGGATACTTTGGAAAAATGTTCGCTATAGCGTCTTCATGAAAGATCCAAGATCCGGCATGTACTGAACCTAATGAAATATGTACCCTTGTCATTCAAATATTTCTTTTAAAAACAATTTAACTCTCTCCACCCAAAAACCTCTCAACCAATTTACTGCTAATTTAGAAATATCAATAGTTTGTTATGAATAATTCGCGGATGACAGCAAGCTACGGGGGAATGGTAAACATGCTGGAGGGCAGGGACAGGATCCAGGAAGACTTAAGACAAATTGGAGCACTGGGCCAAAAGAAATCTCATGAGGTTCAACAAGGACAAGTGCAAAATCCTGCACTTAGGACGGAAAAATCCCATGCACTGCTACAGGCTGGGGACTGATCGGCTAAGTAGCAGCACTGTAGAAAAGGACCTGGGGGTTATGGTGGACGAGAAGCTGGATATGAGCCAACAGTGTGCCCTTGTTGCCAAAAAGGCCAATGCCATATTGGGCTGCATCAGGAGGAGTGTTGCCGGCAGATCAAGGGATGTGATAATTCCCCTCTATTTTGCACTGGTGAGGCCTTATCTGGAATACTGTGTCCAGTTTTGGGCTCCCCATTACAGAAAGGATGTGGACAAATTAGAAAGAGTCCAGCGGAGGTCAACAAAAATGATTAGGAGGCTGGGGCACATGACTTACGAGGAAAGACTGAAGGAAGTAGGTTTATTTAGTCTGCAGAAGAGAAGACTGAGGGGGGATTTGATAGCAACCTTCAACTACTTGAAGGGGTGCTCCAAAGAGGAGGGAGCTAGGCTGTTCTCGATGGTAACAGAGGACAGAACAAGGAGCAATGGTTTCAAATTACAGCTGGGGAGGTCGAGGTTGGATATTAGGAAAAACTTTCTCACTAGGAGGGTGGTGAAACATTGGAATGGGTTACCTAGGGAGGTGGTGGAATCTCCGTTTTTGGCGATATTTAAGGTTTGGTTAGACAAAACCCTGGCTGGGGTGATTTAGTGGGAGTGGTCCTGCTTTTAGCAGGGGGTTGGACTAGATGACCTCATGAGGTCCCTTCCAGCCCTATGGTTCTATGAATATGGGTTAATTTTCTACCAGTACAGATATAAAAATTCAGAACTCTATAGCAGGATGTAAATGAGCTATTTATCACATTCATAGTTCATAAGAAACAACTGCCCACATATTGTTATTAAGACCTGACACAAAATGAAGAAAAGCAAGGGAACAAATTGCAGCTTAGAACTCTGCCTTTATAACACTGCTGCCACATTTTCCATTTCATGCATCTGATGACGTGGGATTGTGCCCATGAAAGCTTATGCAATAAATGAATGTGTTGGTCCTTAAAATGCCACAGGACTGCTTTTTCGTTTTGCTGAAATAGACTAACACACATACCCCTCTGGAACTTTCACATTTTTAACCAAGAGTCTGTTTTTTAACCTCTGCAAGTATTTTTGAAAAACATCTTTCAGGCACCCTGTATCAGTCTAAAAGCCAAATCACTGAAATATTATTAAACAACAGAGATTAATAAGAAACTGTACCTTTTAATCTATCTATTTTTAGCATCTTTGTCTCTAAATATGAGCCACAGGGTATTTGACTGAGCTATTGATTGGCCATGCCCTTTGCTTCCTGGATGTTTGCAGTGCCATGCACTATAGCCTACTTGTTCTCAAAATGTAGAACTGCTCCACTAAATCACTGCATTTAATGGAGCTGGCATATGGCTTTATTCTTAGGCTGACCTTTATTGTTTTATTTCACAGGAGCACTTTGCAAATCACCCTAAGTAAAAATGCAGGCCGTTAGTTCTAAGTGCATCTCCTTATCAGAATATACGGCGTGGCATTATATTGCATACTAATGGTTTGGAGCACTGACTGATAACGTATATACATGGTTAAACAAAATATTGCAACATGAAATAACAGCAAATCCATTTATTCTTGGGGAAGAATGTCACAACAGGAAAAAGTGATTTACTCCCAGCTACATGTGGTCATAGAGATCTAAATAGCTGAAATAGTAGAACCATTAAAAGCTATTTTCCTGATACCTATCTATTCCTTTATACATCATCTTTCTATTTTTCTCTGTTATATTAATGGAACTTGACAGTATTTGGCTTACATTTTTTATATTAGGTATTTACTGTGTTTGAAGCAAAACTTCCATCCTTTATTGCTTCACATTTTCTCATAAACTGTGGCAATACAACAAAAATGATATTTTTAATGAGTCCCTGTATCATTAGCTCTCAAAGTATCTGCTTAAATTATTTATATTTATGCCAACTGGGATTGAAGCTTGTGCCTTTTCAATCTGTGAACTGAACCGTTAATAGATGAGGGATTGTTTCAAAGAAAAAATATGTATTTTCCACAGTTGGAGTTCTCATCTCCTGAGGCTGGGTATATCCACAGGTCCTGGGATAAAATGGTCTTTATCAAAGGAAAGATCTGGTTATCTAGCAAGGTTTCAGCTCTGCAAGAATGTTGTAGGTAAGTAAGAGCTCTTAGCTGAGTTAGATTTACTCCAATCATAATAACGCTTGTGACATGGATAGAAAAGGTTTTCTTACAATTTTTCATTTAAATTTATTTTCAAAAATAAACACTGCAGACTTCAGGTGCCTATTGCTTCCTAAAGTTGGAATGTTTGAAAAAATGGCACAGGGAGAATTCAGTTGACTGTTCCAATAGAAATTCATGAGTTGTAATGATTCACCAGATGCCTCCTTTTTCTATTCCTAGTCACACAGAAATAACACCCGAACGTCATTTCTGTAAGCCTACCATCTGTACATAAGTTGGCACATAGTGGGTGAACTTTCATCCTTTCCATCTAGCTTAAATTTAGAAAGCTAAAATTTAAAGGCTCAATTTTCTCCTCTGTGTGAGAACTGGTGCAGTAGTGACTGGGTGAGAGGGATATTATGGAGTCGGGTACATCTTCCTCACCTGCACTGGTTTGCTAACATCAGAGTAGCCTAGTGCTCTAAATTAAGTAACTAGTATAAGTGGAGGATTGAAGTAACAGAATTGCCCCCTACCATGTCCCTGTCCTGCCCCTAGCTTGCCCCCAGCATTCTCCATCCCTCCTTGCCATGAGCCTACACCTCCATCAGACTTAGAGCAGCCAAAACCTGCCCGTTTCAAAGGAAATTCTCCATGGAAAACTTACTGAAGCTGTGTCTACACCAACAGTGGCAAAATTGCCACCGTCAGATCAATGTATCCGGTTTGATTAAGAGACAGTAAAGACATGCTCAATCAATCTGGAAGTCGATCTAGTAAAACCACCTCCTCAGGTGGCGTAGCACTGTGTCAATGGGAACCACTGCACATAGATTGCGTAACTCTCATCGACTGCTGCTGAATTTCACTAGCAGTGTAGACTGGGCCTGGGAGACTGTATAAGAGTCTGGTTATTTATCACCTTTGCAAAACAGATGTTAAATGTTACTCTTCTGATATGAGGCAGTGGAAAAATCAAGCTCTATGGGTGTGTCTACACTGGCAACTGAGGTCGGCTTAAGGACGCTTAAGTCGACCTAAACAAAGCCACGTCCACACTGGGCTTTCATTAAGTCGACTTAAGCGCTTTGTTAAGTCGACTTAATAACTACCACTCTTTAGGTCGACTTAACGCCTAAGTTGATTCGCTAAGACGCCCTAAAACTGGTGTGGACGCCCTAAGTAGACTTAATTCCCCAAGTTGACCTCGGGCTGGGGCAAGGAAGCCGCGGCCCCCTGGCAGAAGGGAGCTGCAGCTCCCCCCCAGGGACAAGGGAGCTGCCCATGGCTCCCTGGTAGAAGGATGCTGCACGCGGCTCCCTTCTCGCCGGAAAGCTGCGCATGGCTCCCTTCTGCCAGGGAGCCGCGCATGGCTCCCTTGTCCCCGTGGGGAGCCATGGCTCCTTTCTGCCAGGGAGCTGTGGCTCCCTTGTCCCCAGGAGGAGCAGTGGCTCCCTTCTTGCCTGCTCCCTGGCAAGAAGGGAGCCGCGGCTCCCGGGAAGAAGGCAGCTGCAGCTCCCAGGGATAAGGGAGCTGGGCAAGCAGGGACCTGCGTCTCCCCTTGTCCCCGGGAGGCGCGGCTCCCTGCTTGTCAGGGAGCCATAGCTCCCCTTGTCCCGGGGAGCTGCAGCTTCCTACTTGAGGGGGAGCCAGGCTCCCCTTGTCCCCGGTAGCTGTAGCTCCCTTTGTCCCTGAGAGCCGCAGCTCTCCGTTGACCTAGCCAGTCGACTCGAGTCTAGTGTAAACTCTCTAAGTTGACTTAACAAGGTCGACTCTAAGTCGACTTGAGTCTAGTGTAGACTGTCTAAATCGACTTAACAAGGTTGACTCTAAGTCGACTCGAGTCTAGTGTAGACTCTCTAAATCGAC